>JAGYYO010000117.1:0-14052 GCA_021441625.1 Diophrys sp. 3 WChen-2021
AACTCAGTAGGAGTCTTGCTACCTTAGGGTGAGGCATTGTGACTCCGCCTTAGAAGAGATGAAGTGGATGGTGATTAATGGTTATAGATTCTAAGGTTAACTCAAGAAGAAGAAGAAATGGATACAGCTAGGAGACACTAGCATAGATTAATATAAGCGAGTACGTAGCTATAACCTGAAGAGAATATCCTAGAGAGAAAATTACACATATAGACAAAAGACAAGGTTGAATGTTGGACATATCGATGCTACTGGTAGACATAGCATTGAACGCATACATTGACTGATCAGATAAGAAGGAAATTCACTCAAGATGTAAATTGGTTGGAAAGCGGTTTCTCACTCATATTTAGTTACTGCATGAGTTTAGTTCTTCCTTTCATTTTCTTCTTGTCTTGCCTTTCTTTCTCCTCAGATTTCATTTGACTGTGGAATCCATCAATGCAAAGAGTCCAGGTTTCCTTTTCATTCCTATTCGCCTCTCTTCCTTTGGATCTTGCCAATATTTCTAATCTCTTTTCCAGTTCCTTCAAAGCTCTCTTTATCTAGGTCATAGTCTCATTGTATGTATTGCTCTCTTCTGATTGGATATCTATGAGATCTGATTCTAGTTTTTGCTCATATGTGCCTTTCTACTTGTCATACACCATGAGCATCTCTTCTGTCGCTTGATCGTTGGAATCCTGTTCGATGGTCCCTTGCATAGTGTATGCCTCTTCCATTAGGTCTGTATTCTGTCAGATGATTTCTTTTAAAGTATATAGTTTGATGAAGCCTATGTCTCTCTCTTGTAGCTTATATGAGATTTTCTCTGATTGTCACTTCATTTTAATTGTTCATTTTACAATTCATTTTACCACTTTAATGTTCCCTAAGTAGCATCATGGGAAGGTAGTCTATGATCTTCCTTTGCTCTTGCCTTTCTGCTAGTCTCTATAAGTTTCTGCCTGTCTCTTCTATGCGATTCTCTAGTGCTGAGAGTCTGATCTTGCGTTCTTCTATTTTCTTGAGTAGCAGCGTAGCTTTGACATTGAAATCTTATTAGGAGTCTACCTCTTCTTTATGTTGTATTGATTTGACTATTGCTTCCTTGACTGATCCTTGTGGGTCCTAGTTCACAGATAGGATCTTCCTCAGTGACTCTGTTTCCTTCATTAGTCTCATTACTGGTGACCTTGTCATAAGAGTTCAGGATTTCCTATTCCGTGACCATGCCCCACTCCATTAGACCTACAGCCTGATAGTTAATTTAGTAGTCCATGTAGATATTCCCGACGATGCCCCTGATGTTATGGTTAAGGCCAAGCTTTGTTAGATTTTGTCTGGCGAGAAGCAGTTTGTCATTCAGTCCCTTCCTGTAGGTTCAAGATCTTCGAGCACCTTCTCTGGCGACAAGGACTTTTAATCGTTAAAATTAGAAATTACACTTAGAGGAGTAGATTAATATGAATGGGCCTCCTCAACCGCTACATTGTTTCATTTCTCCTCCGCTATATGTAAACTCGCAGGGGGCTGCAATGTATTCCAAGTCGAATCCATTAGGGCGCTCTTACAGAGGTACTCTATTTGATTTTTTATGTCCTAAATCTAATAATTTAGTCTTTAATGTTAAACGCCTGGTCGCCCGTATGAAGGTCGCTTACCCCCTTCACCTATGTAATTAGTCAAACTCTGGGATTCTCTTAAATCATTATGCTAGTAACGGCGTCTCTAATTCTGAGTCTTTATTTATAATCTAACCATATTATTTAATGATTTGTTTACTTTATTATTCTGAATATTTATTCTGAGAGCAAACACGGAGAAACACACTTATCATGTACCTATCACTATTTCACCTTTCAATGATTATTAATAAGCTTTACTTGTTATAACAAAGTTCTTCATGAGATCTATTTTTATCCCTTCACTAATTACCTAAAGTACACCCATCTAGTTAATATAACCGTAACATCCCAGTATCATTTTTTAAATATTAAAACCCTAAACATCTCAGTATACTCTTCTGACATATTCTCAATATCATTACTTACCATAATTCCTATCAGTCCTAATACTTCAATAACCCAAATCCAAGCAACTATCAATCATAATGTAGAATACCAGACTAACTAATAATATAGTCTGATTAAATCAAGTAACAATGAGTTCATTGAGAAGAAGATCAACGACTAAAGTAACGAAGAAGGCAATTGTTTAGGCTGTGAAGTCAGCATCTATGTATAGAGTATCTATTACAGCTGTGAAATGGAATGTAATGTAAAGTAGTACAATGGTTCGGAACATTCTTGGAGCTCATTTGAGGCTGAAGGAAGGACTTGATGAATATCAGATATACTATACTATACTAAACTAAAAATCATTTAACTTACTACTACTGTCTTGATTCTTCTAATTTGCTTAGAATTGTGGAATAATCTAAATTTAATTTGACCATTTATAAGTCTTCAATGATGTAGGAACGTTTTAGGATTGAAGAAATTATAAGTTCATATTCATTCGTCTAACTGTGGCATACTCATTTCATTTAAAATGATGGGCATGCCCAAAGATCTCAAACGGTTTCTAATAGAAAGTACATAATAGGAGTTATCCATTAAGGTACACCCTCTTCGCTAATGCCTTCCCTATGATTATGATATCATTCAATTTGGCTCCTTTTGTGTTAAACATTAAGAGTTTATTCAGACTCAGCTTTCTATGGATGACTTCATGGATCTGATTCAATATAATAGATCTCACTGAAGGCACTCTGTTATTGCAAGCATATCCTCTACTGAAAGGGATTATGGTAGTCTTAATAATTTCTTCATTACTCTATTCGAATGCTTCTCTACTCTTTTGATGTCTCCTGCTCCAATGACTATTAAGGGACTAATATAATATCTGATTAGTAAATGGTAGTACATTTATAGGATGATGGATTTAACTTTATTAGGAATTGACTTTAATCTTGCTTGGTTGAATGCATTTGATTCTTTTTCAATAGATTTAAGGGAGTTAGACATTAGGGGTCTGAATTCGTTCGAGACCTAAAACCCTAGTTAACGTCTTAGGATTTATATTGTATATCGACTAGTGTAGTCTTGAATTAAGAGTTAGTTATGAAGAATGATTTATTCCAAGAGATCTCTTGCCTGTCTTAGTTTTTCTAGTCTTCTCTTTACTTCTTCTCTTGATTCCCCATCGACTGCTACGTAGTCGGCATATGCAAATACTTTATTTAAGATTTCATCTGAGACTAGTGCATCTTTAATAATCGCATCAAGGTACACTACGAATAATATGGGACTTAGCTTCCCTCCTTGTACTAGGCCTTTAGAGCATAGTATTCTATGTCTTTCTAATTCCGCCCATGTGTTAGTAATAACACTTATAGTCTATCCACTAAGATCTTTTTCAGTGGTGTTCTGTCTAAGTTATCATATGTTTTTTAATTAAAAGAAATACTGCACAATACACTCTCTTTTGTTCTTTCCTCGACTATATTAGTTCTAAAGCCTGTCTAACAAAATCCTATAGATTGTCAGAGTACTTCTTCAATTACATTTATAACCACCTGTTCAAAGTTATAAAAGTAAGTGGGAATGCCGAGAAGCCTTTTTCATCTACTCTGGCTTTACTACTTCCAATCTTGGGGATAGGCAAGATCTTAAATGTCCTCATGTATTAAGGTATTTATTATGATTGATGACTTCATTCATTAGTTGCAGAATTCTTATCTTGATGAGAGCATTACTTTGATCAAGGTCATCAGGAAGCATATCAACACCAATCGCTTTATTTACTTTTACCTAGTCCATGGCATCAGCCAGTGCTTGAACCTTTATTGAATTAACATCATTAAACATTCTGATTGATACTATTGTCTAGTCTGCATCCCATAGTCTCCCTAAATACTCTACTATCTGCTCTTCACTCTCTTTACTATCTAATATTTACTCCCCTTATTTTATAGCTTATACAACTGCTAATAATTTATTCTTGAACAAAAGGATGTTAATGTTTCTGAATAATTTCTTATGATCATTATCATTGTAATTCATTAATATATCATTTAGTAATCTTTCATGCTTATTCAATATGTAGAATTTATGAAATGCCAGAAGATCCTCTTCAGTTAATTTAATGTATTCTTCAGGTATGTAGTTGATTCTAACCTTTCGATTGATAATGTTGATCAGATTAATCGTTTTATTCACGGGTTCATAAGGAAAGGCTGAACATTTAATGCTGTTTATCTATTCTTCTATTTACTCTTTAACCCTTTCTCTATTAATTAGTCTAAATCCTGACTTAAGTCTGTCTTCAATGCCTATTGTTGTCTCAATCATTTTATGATCACTCCTTCCTAAGCTAAATGAATCCTCTTTGATGATCTTTGAATCACATGCAATCACATCTAATTACTTTGTACCTCTAGTTAGTACATTAGTGCAGTGCATAGCTCTTGAATCCATTTACTGCTTATTCAATTTAAGTGTTAAAGTCTCCTGCTATCAATAAATCATGCATTGCTTCTATTCCTTGGCTCATGTCTCTTACATTAACATAGACTCCATATATATCAAGCACCTTATAGTTTCACTCTCACTCATATAATCTAGCTTAATAAGCGTTTCTGAAGATATTCCCTGCCTTACAGGGATGGCTACGCCTTCGCAATGGTGTGGGTCTGTGATATGTGCTTAATACCCTTCTAACTCCATTTTATCTTATTTGTTGCAGGTTTCCACCAGTATGACTATGTCTGGCTCACATGTCATTAAATACTTCTTCAGTGATAATTTGTTTAGATGATTGTTTATTGATCTGCAGTTCTACAATATAGGTTTTAAAGAATTTATAGTATTACTAGTAGTAGTAACTGTTTAGTGATAGGTTGTTTCCTTGGATTCCTCAGATTTTCCAGTACGTTCCTCACTCCCGGATACAAAATAGATTCTAGTAACTATCTTTCACTTTGTCATATGAGTATGGCTTCTTTCCCGAACATATTCATGACTTACTCTCTTGATTCTTATGAGCATTTTAGTTCACAGTGATATTCTTCATAAGCCAGTACATAGTTCCGCTTTCTTCCATACTTTCTATTGAGATACCTTCAGACTCTTGGCTAATAACAATAGAACATGCATTCTTGAGTTTGTCAATATTCTCCATGGCATTAATTAAATTTCCTGAATGTTGACCTTTCTAATTGCAGTTAAGATTGGAAACACCATTCATATACATTTATTTATGTACTATCATCATTATTGCCCATAATATGACCGGGCTTACACACTTCGTGGTACTCTTCAGGGGCAGATGTTCTGATTGAATTTCTTAATTGTTCCATTTGAGTCTCAATGCCTTAGAGTTTTACATGGTTACTCTACTCTCTTCAGTGCATTTCTCGCCGAGAATTCTTATCTTTTTCAACAGCTCATCATTTGCTTGGTCAACTTCATTTACCTTCTCATTGACTACTAACATAGTCTTCTCATATTTCTCATACTTGGATTCAATAACTTTCATTTAAGATATACATCTTTCCTACATGCTCTCGCCTACTTGTTTAACTTTAGCTTGCTGAGTCTAATTACTCTTAGAGGTCCTTAAGCTATTAGCCCAGTTAATCCTATGTCTCTTACTGTTTGTTAAGTTGCTTCCGTATCTTTTTGTTTTCGATTAATAGAGTCTCTTATATAATTGAGTTAATTATAGTTTTAATCCAAAGGATATATAATTTTAATAACCAAGCAAAGATGGAGTCCACCCATCAAAAGGTGAGAGACAATGAATAGATGGTGGATATTGGTATGCTTCTTTTTACATTGAGACATCAAAAAGAACATCTGGAGTTTCCAACACACGGCTGACATCCACAGATCGGTACACATATGAACAGAGTTAGTTTATCCTCATTCCTCTCATAGCAAGCATGTGGGAGCTGCCTTTGATCTCAGGTCTTCTCTCTGCTCCAGCATAGGCATAGCCATAGCCAGCCAAACCGAATTGGACTCCAACCAACACTTTCGTCATCAAGTCACATAATGCATCCATTTCTTTGATCTCTCTTTCAGAGACCCTGATCCCACTTCCTTGCCAATCTTATCTTGACCAGATCTCTTTCGGAGGACCTATGGGGTAAGAGGGAGTACTTACATTGAAGGCATGCATTAGAGAAGAACAATTAACAACATCCTTGGCTTCTTTTCTGAGACTAAACATTTGGGAGCATTTGAAATGCTCCCAACAATTAACAGTATTCGAACTTACCTAAGGTAATTCTACTAATTAGTTTGCGATTTTCTCGACAAGTCGGACCGAGCACATTAGCGTATAGTTTCCCATTGTCTCCACTTCTCTTTCCAGAGCTGATGGCAGCTCTGATTAGAGTTGCTGTTGTAATGGGACAGAGACCAGATGTTTTCCAAACCTAGAGGAGAGGGTTTGAGCCAGTGATCCAAGTTCCCGATGCTCCTCCACACAGCTCTCTTCTTCACCTTTTGGAGTAGGTGCCAGTTTCAATGCCCATTAGACGGATGAACGTGCCTACGTTCACTGAGAACCCCTGAATGCATGTGGGCCCTTCTTCTGTGAGAGTCACATGATACTTATCCAAAAAGGTCAATGAGCAACATCAAGAGATTGGATGAACTCACTACTAAGCTGCCTCGCTCAGGATGCTGAGAAGGTGAATTAGATACATAATGGAACACTAAATCAGGAGCTCAAGTGTTAATGCCTGTCCTTCATTCCACGGAAAAACCACTCCCAATCTGAGAGTGATTAATTAAAAAGCTATATTACATTCTTCAATTACAATTGCTACTTCATCTTTCTCTGTCTCAAGCATTCCTTTTCTCTAAGTTAATAGTTGTCTAATTTCTTCAACCTGTGCATTTAAATATTCTTTATACAGTTCTTCATGGTTTTTTCTTTTTCTTTCCCTGCCTTCCATTACCTTTTACTGACCAGTCTTACTTGTCTTTTCTTTGACTAATAGTATGTCCGACTACTTTACACTCATTCTGAATCTCTTAATTAGATTATACAGTTAGATTACTTGGGTGCCCTCTCTTCGAAACATCTTCTATGTCATTCAATTAACTTTTGTCTTCGCTCCCTTTCTTCATGATGACATAGGATTAAATTAACCTTTCATGTCTATCAGTTTGAAGTCTAAAGTGTTCCAGATCCTCAACTATGGAAGTATTTGCGTTTAGCTTCTCACAGTACTCATCTCATCTCCACTGTTAGATCACATCGTTACTCAGGGAGTATAGTATTATACTTCAAAACCTATCCATCACTCATCTCTAGTACCCACAATCTAAAAGAGCTTCAAGGTAAGTCAATTATTTAAGTTCGTTCTTCAGAGTGTAATGGCTATGAGTTAACCAGAGATGAGTTTGTCCCTTTTTAATTTCGGGCAAGAAAGTTATCATTCCAGTAAGTAGTTATGCGTTCCCTGGCCAGAAAGGAACGTGTCAGATGGACTTCTGTGATTTTTTGTCACACTGGGAAATATCTGGGAGCAGTGTTGGCCTCTTTGCTGTCCTTTGCCATATGTCTTTATTAATTTCTTTTCTCCTACTCATGTTAATAATGAGTTAATATCTTAAGAGACTTTCCCAAAGCAAACAATAGTATTGAGCTACATACACTCCAGCTCTAAAACAGCCTTTGTGTTTCCAAAACACTGTTTTGATATTTGAATTTTATTTTGGTTCTCTTCTTGTGAACCAGTTTTATTGTGGGAGCAAGTTCTTCGCAGTGTCAATTTATTTTGCCTGAATAAATTTGGTAGTAAAATGCTCCACAGTTTCTCCCATGATCTTTTAGGACGCTGCTAGTCAACTATTCCTCTTCTCTTGTTTGCTTTTCGTTTTTAAAACAATGATGCCATGGAGCAGGTTGTGAACGGGCTGGAAGGCTCTGGAAGTGAGTGAGACATCAGGTCCTTGAGAATACAGAAGGCTTCACATGGTGCATCAGACCTGCCTAGGTATCTGTTGTCCGGCCTCATATAGCCTATCGTTCACTCCCTTTCCCATTTGAGTGTCAATTATATAAACTGTTTAATTAAATCAGTTGTTTAATAAATATTGCTTGTTCGACTCTGAACTGAACTGAACAATAGTATAATAATTCCTGTGTGTCTATTTAATATGAAGTAACTGAGTTAATAAAGATAGAATATCATGATAATGTAGATGGATCTATGACGAGTGAGTTCTCACAATAGAAGTTAGGAATAGCCTTTACTTCACTGGCAGTAGATGTTTCAATAGCAGTAATATCTCTTTCTAGCTAATTATTTCTATGCTTCATATTCTTTCTCTCTTTCCATCTATTTCTGTTTCTATCGTTCTCTTTCTTTCTCTCTGTAATCCATCATCTATTTAAAGTATTAGTTATCAGGTTATAGTTCTTCTCTCTTTATCAATCAGATGGTTTACACGAGAGAGTGCGAGTGGCGAGTGTAATAAAATCCTTAATATGTTTGAACTCTTGCCCTTTCTTATCTCCATCCTTGTAACACTTCTGTATCAAATAGTAATTATAAGCAAAGAAGAACAGAATGTTGTCATATTTACCATCGTACTCTTGTTTACTTCAGCGATGGCATGATGGTAACTATTGCTAGGTTCTTCTCAGTCAGTCGCTAGTGTCGCCAGAAATGAGTCTTTTCAGTTTCAATCACTACAGCCTTGAGCTTAGCAAGATTTGGATGTTTAGTGAAGTGCCATATTTAATTCCAAGTGCAGTTAATCAACACTGCTTTCTTTATTTTAGAGACTTCATCTTTAGATAGAGACTTGAGAGGGACAGCATCCTGCGTTGGAAAGATCAACACAGTGGTCTCAGGGTATTATCTTAGTATTGACTATGGATGATTTACTTATATTTTCTTTTGGGTGACGTATTTGCTAGTTGGCTTTGGAATTAATTTTTACCTTTTCAATTTTAAATTAATGATGAGTTTCGATCTCAACATCCTAAGCAATACAATGGGTAACAACCTAGAAGGTCTGTTAGGAATTGGAGATAAATCAATCCATGAAAAGAATTCACCCATACCAGCAGCACAAATGATGATATTTAGGACTTAAAAAGAGTAATGTATATCTCTGGAAGACTCATGACTTAGTGCTACTTGTTTTGCTTTTAGCTCGACCACTTCCATAATTAAAATGAATTCAAAAGCCAACTAGCAATTACAGTGAAGTGAAGGGAGAGTGAGGTGAGGGATGGAGGAAGAGGGGATTAATGGGGTTAAGCAATCGTAGAAGTAGATTTTGCCAGAGGTTTTGCATTTGGGGCAGAGCTAGCGACTTGAGGTGGAGTCAAGGCCGGTGAAGGGATGGACATGTAGCTGGGGCCGTCTGGGGTGGGTTCTTGGTTTCTTCACCTTTTTTGGGAGTTTATTAGAACAGAGCTGCTTTAGGATTCTTTTAGTTCGCTTGCCTACCTTAGGTTCATCTGTTTTAAGGTTGTCGTCTTTTTGACCATCAGATTAATTCCATCTCTTCGTTTAAATTTATCTTTACATATGGGACTGCTTATTGTTGATAATGGTAGTTTTATTTTGGTAAAGTTTTTAGTTATACAGTATTATAAATATAGAAGCGGAAAAAATATAGAATGAATAGATCAAAAGGATTTCTGCCACCAAAGACCTTTATATTCTTAAGATCAGATGAATTGGGTTTGAATAAGAAAGTGATTTAAGTTTTAATTCATCTAAAGTCCTATAATTAAAATTAGGGTTTCCCATACTGATTAGCAGCACTCACAATATTGCCTCCTCCTCTATCTGGCTATGGAGTATAACTTTGGCACGCTTGGATTCCTCTAAGCTTACACTGCAGCTTATGGCTATCCTTATCCTCCTCGATTATCAAACACATTCTATTAATGTAAAAATAGTATGTGAGAATTCAACATTATGCACAGTCTCACTTAAGAATCCAATCCTACTCTGAATGATTTGCATTGCTAATATCTTAGTGATGGAAGGTCTTTTACCTGGATCAACACTTAACATTTAGGATACTAGAAGTTTCAAGGAATACTGAGGAGGGATGGGGCAGTAAGCTCCTTTTATAATGTGGGATTGGATGTTTAAGTTCTGAATAAGAAATGATATGAAATCCATAATTAAGTTATACAATCTTCATAGCTAAGAAATGAATCGACGGAGCATCAAAAGGCTGCTTTAGTGCACACAGTTCACACAACAACACCCCAATTGACCATATATCAGTCTTAGTATTATACGGTTTATTGTTCACTAACTCTGGTGATAAATAGTATGGTGTTCCGACTACTGTCTTAGCTTTCTCCATTGTATGTGCAAGGACCTTAGCTATTCCAAAATCACCAATCTTAATCATGCCTGATTTAGTTAAGAAGATATTCTGTCCTTTAATGTCTCTATGAATGATCTTACGATCATGAATGTGTTTCCTACATAACAAAATTTATGTAAACCAATCGAGTTGTTAATTCTATATGAAGTTGCGACCTCTCTGGTCTTTGATTCGCTTCCCTATGTCGCCTCTATCTGCATAGTCCATGACAATGCAGAGTTTGGAAGTCTTAGTTTTATAAACATCTCTGAATCTGCAAATGGTATGATGCTAAAGTGCTCTCAGTATCTTGGCTTCTTGAAGAGTCTCTCTTTTCTCAGATTCACTCATCTTCGAGATATCCATTTACTTGACTACACATAAGGTTTTGTCTTTCGTGCATTCCACAAAGAAAGCTTTACCAAATGAGCCTTCTCCTAGCAGTTTGATCTTCATGTATTCAAGTTACTCATTTTTAGTTTCTATTTGATTCATTTAATTAATGAAGAACTGATCTGATCAATCAATAAAAGATTTTGAAGATGCAACTCTCATTAATCACGTATTAGAGCAAAAGTACCCGATGCAATGTGTTGATGAAATGATGTAATCTCTTATCTTATAACGTATTATAAATTCATTAATCGATGGAAAAATTTATTATTCTTAAACTTGGGTAGTGGAAATATGATTAATTATATGATAAAGTTATGATTCTGGTGCTTTCTCGCTGATAGCAGGCCTAATATAGAACCTAATTTGACCTTATTGAGTAGTCCTCCTTCTAAAGAAAGGATTAATATCAAAATACCGACTCTGATATTATCCCAAATGCTCAAATTAAAGATCTAAGAACTCTGCATTATAGTTCATGGCTTGATCTAGCTATCGCTCCATCTGTTTCCCAATTACATCGAGGTTCCAGCATGAATCCCTTGGCTGCTCGATAAATGATTCCTATGAGTCGCTCCCTCATCGTATCTCAACCCTCTCCATCTAATCATTCGATCCTCGTTCCCCTAGATCAACTTGATTTACATCGAGAAGTGAATTAGAGATGCTTAGACAGACCCAAAAGAATAATCAAATTAACTAGTGATTAGTCACCATTCCATTCCATTCCATTCCATTCCATTAGATGGAAAAATTTTAGATTTTCCTATTCATGCAGCTCTCTCAGTTGGAGTTGCTATCGTATCAACCTTCTCCTTCACATCAGATGCAACCCTTAAGCATTTGGAGCAAACTACATGATGACAGACGAGCAATACATCACTGATTCCCCCAACGCCAAACAAACCCCATGGACAAAGGAATCCCACACCCCTAGTGACCCTTCCCCTCAATAGACTGAATCTTAATACGAGATGAGCTCAACTGAAGGAGACAAAGACATTGAAAACTTTGCTGCTCTGTACATGGATGAATATGTCGAGATCGGTATTGCCCCAGATCTCTTCATGCTAGAGCAAAGTAGTTTTTATTTCATTACTACTGACAAGGCAGTGTAAACCCCAAGTCCAAACTTTTGCAATGCTTCTGAAAACAGAAGATTTCCAAACATAATTTTCCAGATCAACTTTTCATTCTCTGCAGACCAGGAGACTACATCTTCTTAAATGTTCATATCTTCAATGCTTTCAATAAGACAATTGAATAAGGAGACGACTTCAAATGGATGGGCCACTCACTTACTATCTATGATGGGTAAGACTCTGATGTGTACTTATCGGCGATGGGACTGTCACGTTCTCGTTTTTAGGTGCCATTTGAGCAAGCTGGAGGAGTCTGCTGAGGTGTCTAGTTGGTAGATTCCAGCATAGAGAAAGGCGTTCAGAGTGAGAACTTATGAAAGGAAGACTATTCAATTCTATCCTGAGTCTGGTCACTTTGCATTTAACGTTGACAATAAAATATACTTTGAGGCATTCACGGACTGAATTTGCAGAATTGAGGGGAGACAAGGTTGTCAAGAGACTTAAAGGAGACAGTGGAGCATAAGATAAGTGGGAGGCTCGACTAGATCAAGTCTGAGCATTTGGGAAGAAGGTCATTCACTTTCTTTGCTGAGGGAGATCAAGCTTATATCCTAATCTTAGAGAAATAGATTTCCTAGTAGGAAATATTTGAGTTCAAGAAGAAAATTGTACTAGAATTATAACTTGACAATTCAGAGGTACTACAAGACGTATTGATCTCTATTGAGAACCCAGTGCTACTCTCGACTGAAGATCTCGTTGTCAGTCTTCACCACAACTCAGTTGGCGATAACGTGTACCAATTGGCTCTTCAAAACAAAGAAGACATCCTTGTCTATGAGAAATTCTCTTGCTAATCCTGTAAAGAAATATCCAAGACTATCTCTGCATCTTCCTTCAATATTGTTAATGGAGGTTTGCTTGTAGTTAACCTTTACTACGTAACAGGAAGTGATGTGATACATATTGGAGAGAAGCTTATCTATAAGTATCCATCATCTTCACTGGAGGTAAGTGTGGAAATGGATAAGGATAACTATAATCCTGGAGATGAGGTGGGTTTTGAAGTTACTGTGGAAGATAGATAAGGGAATCCAGTCTCGGGGGCGTTTGTTTCGTTTTGGGGTATTGGGGTTTTGAGGTCTAGCCACTGATGAAACTCCTTTCCTCTAAGTTGACCCTAAGAAGGAGGCTCCTTCCCTCCCAGTAATGGTTCATCTATAAAATGAAATATTCATTGATAGATTTGAATTCCTTTACGCTAACCAATACCTGAATGGATTCTTCGATGGGAACCAAGTAACCGATGAAGACAAGAGAAGAATTGAATTCCTCCTCGCTGTCTAAGGATGAAGAAAGTACTTGTACGATCCAGAAACCATGGCTGAGAATATCTGGAATATTGAATATATTGAAACACGCATTATTATAAATATTAGAAACAGAGTAAAAGATAGACTTTAGAAACTCTATGCTAAACAATACTCACAGGTCTACTATATGGAAGATGATATGGAGATTGAGATTATGGATGCAGCTGCAGGAGGTGGAGCTGTTAACAACTTCGGAGGAGGCGCACCCCCACCTCAAGCCAATGAGAAAGACATGGAAAATGATGATGAGATGGAACCAGATGCTGGTACTAAAAACACTGATAGTCCAGTTATAGATGGGAATGAAGATGAGCCAGAAGAGGATTCAGATGAGCCATAGTCTTACATGACTGTTTCTAGTAGAAACCATACTCTCATCAGAGGGGGAACGGATGGACAGCCAGTGAGGATACACTCTTTCACCAAGACTGTGTGTTTAGGGTCTCTATGCCAAACAAAACTAACAGATTATTATGTTTTAAGGAGTGAATATGGACTGTGCAATGATGGATTTCGATGGTGCAGCAGAAGATGAAGCTATACCTATGATGGCTTAAATGAGAGGAAACCCCATACAGAAATGGCTATGGCTGCTTTTGAAGATGAAGAAGAAGACGATGAAATAATGGAAGAAGATCTTGTTAACGATATGTACGATGACAAAAAATAAGAGCAATAAGATGATGACCTAGACCCCAACATCGAATAACTAGGTGGAATGCAGCACATTCGTAAAAATACTCGTACTTACTCTCACAAGAAGAGAAAAGGATGGTTAGCCAGTGAGCGACTAGATCTCACTGAGACAGTCTTCTTCACTTCTGCTCAAAGAACCAATGCCCAAGGAAAGATGACAGG
>JAGYYO010000118.1:0-14032 GCA_021441625.1 Diophrys sp. 3 WChen-2021
AATCTTAAATTATTATCATTTTAAACAATTTAATTGCTTAATATCAAATCTCTACCTTGACTAAGTTTCTTAATTATTGATTATTTGCTTACAAACTCTCTGGGGTTTTGGGGTTTTGGGGTTATTAAATATGAATGAAGCGATTGTTGGGGAATGTGAGGGAGAAATAGAGAGGGAGATTGAGGGCATGGTTCTGAACCAATTGATATGGAAGTGGGAAGTATGCCGAATATCTTGGAAGGGACTGTGATGTTATCATTTAATGGTTTGGAGGATGGTCCGATTTGAATAAGACATTGTGGATATCCAAGATGATTGAGAGATGCAGTTATTCTTACTATAGGTTGTATAGTTCAAATATGGTGTATTATTTTAGAAGACCTTGGAATTGTATGCATATAGACAGAAGATGCTACTCTAAAGGTTTATGTAAGGCATGCTACAACTCTCACATCAGAAGGAGTTACAACAGAAGAAGACGCATGAACTCCCACAAACCCAGCTTATTGCTAATCCCCCCATTACAACAACGACCCTTTCGTCAACACCTCCCCATAATCCCCCAACGCACTCCTCCTCCCTCCTTTAAACCCCTGAATCACCTATCCATCCCTCTCCTGTATCTCTCATCATTAAACTATCTATAATACAAACACATAAATGCCATCGCTCATAATTAGAACCCAAATAACAACACACCTAAGAACATAGATGTAATAGACGATGCTATCTCAGTTGAATTGCCAAAGGAAAGATTAGTTATGTTAAGAAGAGAAGCAAGAGAGAATTCAAGAAATGATTATAGTACGAATGAATATGTTATAGCAATAGGATTAGATACATGGATTAAGGTGTTTGAAGGGAACACATGGACCAATGATAGTGTTAAGGATGAATAATAAGGGGAAGAGAGAGATCTAAACATGGAGGGGGAACGGAGAGAGATGCCTATTGTGAAGTGGTAGAATATGGGCATTGTTATTCTTTCTGAGGGATAGTCCTCAATAGAGGGATTGTATTTTGATATGTTTAATCTCTTTATTTTCTTATGTTTGCCTGCTTACATGCAGATGTCTAGGATGGTAGCAGTGGGGATTCCTCTGTCTCCTTAATATTATTCAATGGATATTATCTACCATGGAGAGGTTCGATCGATCTTAAATAATCACTTCAGATTCTTTCTGTCAGGATGAAATTAATGCCATCGAATAGTAGTTCTGTGTCTTAGATATTCGAGTGAATGCAGTGTCTATCCTTACTCATAAAGTTGGCTATCGCTCTGATTGCATTGCACTCTCAATAACTCATAAGCACAATTGTAAAGGTTGTGCCACAAAATTTAGAGACGCTTTATGACGTAGGAGATAGAATGAATCTGCTCGGTTGTTCTTCTTTCTAAATCTGCATAAACATCACAGTAAAAAAGATTCTCCTTGTTATAAAATTATCATTAGGTTGTATTATCTAAGTTGTGGACATCTGAACACATGCATATTCAAAGACTTAATTTCTCTTACATCAGAAGAGCTTTCGAAAACAATCAAAGGGACTTGCATCATTCTTAATTGACTGCTCAATTGCTATGAATTTCTATGATTGAGAAGATCTGCTAGAGATCCTTGACTTAGACTCTGATGTTGCACCTCTTAGGAGGTGAGGTAGTAAGAAGTAGGTTAGAGTAAGTACAGATTAAATCTGTCAAGATTCTCTGCTTTACCAATGCCATGCAAAGAGCGGTAAAGACCGCCATTATTGCATTACTGAATGCATTTTTAATCAAAGAATCCCATTGAAAGGTTAATTGATAAATACATTGATTCACTTCCCTTTAGAGGCTGGTAGATAATTCAGTCATAGATGTGTATTACTCCTCTCTCCTGATAATTATCATTGATATATTCCGTACCAACCCCCCGCCCCCCTCAAATCTTCCTCTCCCCCATTGTCCCCTCCTTCCCTTTCCCCACATGAGCTGCTCCCTTCACATATTCAGGTTCTTCCCGCACTCCATAGATCATTCCTTATTCTCCTCATGGAACATAGTCTCTAGATCCACCTATTACTACGACCATTTAGTCACTGTTAGTGGCTATGTTTACTTAGGGAAGGAGATTAGAGAGAGCAATGTCGAGATAGGGGAAGCACGGGGGAGGTTTAATGTTGCTGCAGACAGATAGGGGAGAGAGGAGGGGATGGAGAGAGAGGAGTGGGGACGGAGCTTATCTGGGGGAGGAAACAGAGGAAGGAGTGGGGACTGGGTTTACTACTTGGTCTCTTGCTGGGTTTGGTGGTAGCTTTGTCGGAGGGGAAACTGAGTAGAGAAATGAGACGGAGAAGTGGGGAGAGATTAGTTATCTAAAATACTTTGGAGGGAGGGTGCTGCTTTTCATTTATATTAATCAGAGTTATCAATTGGGATTTGATTAAAATTAATCAATGGTTGGGATATATTTCGAGGTGATCGCTCCAGTCTTGGCCTGGGTCGCTGTTGATCCCTCTCCCAGTGGTCGAAACACAGAAAAAATGTGATACGCCATATTCGGAAGACGGGAGGGGCCTTAAGCCACCCTCCTTATTGGACACTTCAGGACCTGGTTGATCTCTATTCCTGGTAGAGATTGGCTGCACTAAACCCCAAACCCCTAATCAGACAAAAAAGTATTAGATCAATCAACAATTATTGTCACTCTAGTCAGTATCATCTTCTGCTAGTATCAAGTCTTCATTACTATTGGCAACAAAAGACTTAAGATCATTTTCGAATTCCTCTGTGAGATCTGAGTACTCATCTGATCAGGTTACATCTAATTTACTGCAATAAATAGAGTTGTGAATTTCTATGTTTTGATTTGTATTAATATGTAGTACTTATTCTTTTTGTTCAACGTTCTTATATTCTTTGAAATAGAAACTTTTGACTTAGGACATTGAATGAATGCTACTTCTAAATAAATGTTCTTTTAACTGATATCTGCTTGGGAAATTAGTGCTGGGGAGGTTACATATTCTGCATGGGTAGGCTTTAAGAGCAGGAACGTACAGGTGCTAGAATAGCTTTTCTTCTTTCTGGCAATGCTGAGTATGTCGCTTGTATTTCTACAACTGTATAAATGCCTTGAGACACTTATACTTCTGATAAAGGACTTTGCAGGTCTTCCCATTTTCACATCCTTCATTTCTATATATTATATTTATTATTATAAATTGAACATTTACATTTATGTTTTACATGCAGTTTATTGACTTTAGTGTTAAATGCTGAAAACCGAGCAAAGTGAACCTAATTAAAAAGTTAATCACACACTGTAACACCCCAGCGTCGAAGACTAGTTTTCTTGATAGGAAAGGAGAGAAGTCAACACGTGAGAACATTTAAGAAAGTTTGGATTAAGTCAATTGAACTCTCCCTTGCTCTTTGATGGTGTAGACATATTTACTTTGCATACTTCTCCGATAGCATAAACTCTTTCGGTTTAATTGCCTTTCTAAGTGTCGACGACCATGTTCACTGCTCTTTTAGTATGAGTGACTTACATCAGCAATCCAATCTCTAGGCAGCTTTCTTTGATCACTTTTTCGGGAAGGTGGCTAAAATCTCCTTGTGCTCCTCTGCAAATACAAAGTAGGCATCAAGCGTAAGCCTTAATATTTGGGAACAAATACTTTCTTGTAAGACTCTCTATCTAGGTACTATTATATTGGAATAGGAACTTAAACTGCTTACTTTTTTCCTCCCTGCAAGGATCTCTTTCAGGATGTATATTGTAATAGTATCAACATGGGGAATCCAAGCTCCAACTGTAAAATTAAGAAAGGCATGCACTTCTCTCTTTGCGCTTAGTTTAGATTTAATATCTTTAACTGTAGTTAGACTGTGCTCCATTTAATTATATATTATTAATTATTAAATGTGTCTATTAAGTGATTTACCACTCAATTCAATTAAGTCTGATTAAACATAATTGACTCTAGAGTAAAAAACACTCACGCTCTATTTAACATTAAAGTCAATTAATACTGAGTGAAATTCTTCAGGTTTTATAGTTATAGTAAATTAAATTACGTTATCAGCAACAGGAATACAGAAACTAGAATGCACGGCTCCAAAGCCAAAACTGAAAGACTCCCCTTCCCTTTATTAGTTCTAATTGAGTAAATTCATCAGTGTCCTCCTAGCTCTTCTACAAGAGAACGAAGAAACAATGATGTCCAAAGGTCATAGTAGAATATTTGGACCAGAGTCATCTCCTAAGACTCTTAATTTGATTGCCACTCTATCCAATCTCAATTGGCAATGCATTATCAACACTAGCAGCTAAATCTGGAAGAGTTGGATATCAAAGACCTTTTAAATTACATTTGTGCCTCAAGCTCATTAAACCACAATTGTAAAGCACGAATCAAAGAAACAATTCTTTCGAAGAATGGGAGATGATCTCTCATTGCTAAAGAGTCACTAAAGCCATCCAGCCCTTCCTCTCTTAAGACCCTGCTAAGGTTCCATAACTCATTGTGAAGGGCGTTCCGCATTAAATATAGGAAGCGTTCAAAGAGAAGTTTAAGTTAAAAGTTTCAGCAGTGTTATAGGAGTATCAATAGCTCAGAGAAGATCTAAGCAGAGCTAAAACATCTAACCTAATTATCGAAGTAAATTAAAATAAAAGAGACGTATTCCTTTACCTTTAAAAGAGTAATTTGTTTGTAGATCTCTTGAAGATGTGCCACATACAGATAAATAGCTAAGGAAACTGGTGTTAGCCTCTCATCAATTAGTGCAGTCATGAAACGAGCAATTCAAAATAAAGTTCACTTATAAGAATAAAAAGATGAACAATAAAACAAAGAAAGACTGAAGTAACAAATTGAGAGTAGTTCACCAAAACCCCAGAACCAGAGGCATGATATTGACAAAACAACCCTGCTATTTGACAACGTTTCGTTTCCTCCTCACTCATGAAAAGTCCCGAGTACCTCATGAACTGGAACATCCAGTTCTTTACACGGCTCCTTATTCCTTTGATTGCTCTCCCTTGGAGCAGTGATTTTCTCTCCTCAAAGATTGTAACTGGAACTTTAATCTTTAACCAAAGTAAGTACTCAAATTCTTCACCGTTAGAGTAAATTTCCCTCTCTTAGTGCAGGAGTGGCATAAGAATGTTTAAAGAGTAAAGCTAGAGCAAATAAAGGCTTGCTTTGCTAAATCCTGGTCACGTCTTGTGCTCTACATTGGATTGGTCCCAGTGTGATTGGTTAATTTAACAGTTTAATGGTCTGATAATATAAAATTTAATTAAATTTCATTTCGCTCTCACAAAATCACAGATATTACAACCCAGAATCCACAGAGTCAATAATTAGAGTTGGTGTTTTCGCCAGGTTTTTCACTAGCTATACCGGAGACACACCCAATTGATAGGGACTGTTGAAGGAGTCTAAGCTCTCAAGACACGTAGATGGGGAACCCGACTTTCAATCTACACAACTATCTATTATGGACCCTTTGGAGTCGCCTAGTCTCGGACAGGGATACAAAGGGAGTCAAGTAGTATGAAGGAGATGATAAGAACTCAAGTGCTCATGAAGAGTTAATTATCAATTAAATTTTAATAATCTCATGGTATAGATTCAATTATATAATTATCTCCATTATTGAATCGATGGATTTGAATCTACAATTTGAATAGGGATCGAACACTCATAATAACCCTTTCTTCCACTCCTAAAGTGAACTATGCGACGGTCTATCCTCAGTCCAAGTCCCATATAACTAAGATGATCATCCAATATAAAAAGGCACCTCCCGCTCCATTGAACCATCCCCATTCATCCCTCTAGTAAACACACCTATCATCAACCTAAGACTCCCCTATTTACCAACCCTCACTCTAACCCCATAGCTCTGTTCAGCAATAGAATACATCAATGATCTAATCCCTAATCCTGTAGATACCTCCATTGATGAGATAGCACCTGATTTCATTAACTTAAAGAATAAGAACACTGCATTTAAATAGAGAAGAGGGTTGAAATTCAATAATACACTTCAGAATAGAGCAAAGATGGATAGACATTGTGGAGAGTAGTATTGGAAATAGAGTGAGAGAAGGTGGATGAAGGAGGGAGTGGAACGTTTGACAGGGGGTCCTGTTATGATATAGGTGAGTTAGGAGTTGAATAGGGATAGGAGGAGGGAAAGGAAGGGAATTTGGTTAAGGATTTGGTTGGGAATTGAGAGAAGGTGGTGGTGGTGGCGTGGATTAGGTTGCCATAGGTAGTTTTATGAGGGAGAAGAGAGGAGAACTGGGAAGTATAAAATATAACTTCTCTTTTTCAAGATGCAAAGGAAGCATTACTGGGAGCTTTATTGGTGTGAATAAACTCATTTCTTTTCTTCTTCTCTTTTTCTTTTTCAACTTAGGTTAAGACTCATATAAAATAGACAGATAATTGTCCCTCTCCTCCCTCTACATCCTCAAACCTGACATGAGACCACTACTCCTTAAACTAACTAAAGCTGAAGTATATGTAATTAGACTTGACAAGAGTGATGGTACTCAGACTGTCTTAGACGACATGTGACGATTCATAGAAAACGGTTACTTCATTGTCATGCATTACAATGAAACTCGCAACCTCGAGACTCTTAACTCTGGTCTCCTCACTCAAGATAAGATAGTCAAACATATTGGTTGACTCTGATGCCCAAATATGGATTAAAGTAATCCATCAACCTTAACAAAGTATTCAGAAGATGTTAAGTAAATACAATTCACCTGATCCAGCTATCCGATATCAAGACGCCTTCAATCAGGTAATAAAGAGTAAGTTGATACAATACATAAAGAAATGTGAGAGTTCACTAACTTTAGTTCAATTAATTATGATCCTACTTCATCTTCCATACTTAATAATCACTATCTAATACTATTAATGAGCTTTCTTATATGCTGAATCAGAGTAGCATCTCTGACTGGTTTGCAGAACACTTGATCCATTCCCGACCCCAGACATTCTCTCTTCTTGATGTCTCCGTACCCTGTAAGACCTATTATCCTGCATGGTTGCAGTCCCTCACTCTTTTAATCTTTTCTTATTAGATCAGCAATATCTGGTCCGTTGAGTCCAGGTATTTAGAAATCTAATATTGCTATAGCTTAATTGCCAATTAGTAAATAGATCATAGGCATTAGTCCCATCTTTTGCTTCTAGGATTTAATAATTACTTTCTTATAAGAACCCTCTTCTAGAGATTACATCCTTGTGAATCATCACAGTTGTTAGTTCATCATTAGCAAGAAGAATGTAACGATAATGCTTCATAGAGAATTAACTCTTTTGTTTATCTCTTTTGGATGTCTTGTGGTGACAGGGGATGGGATGTTTAATCTATGGGTTCTATTAGATAGGCGTACTCTACACTTTTATACTTGGTGTTGAATCCTATTATCAGAGAAATTAAACTAAGACGAGGCTGATTTCTCCTTACATGTTGGCCCCACGTTAGGTCTAACTAAACTATCATCTATAAATATTTATTATAACTTATCAATCCTAGGCTACTACCCTTACATCACTTTCACTTCTTTTTAATAATCTGATTCACTTGTGTAGTTCTTAAATAGTATCTTATCTTCAAACCTATCATACATATCTTCTTAGTCTTCTAATGAAATCAAACAATGAAATATATTAAGCAGCTTCTCATTCTCTCTTACTTTGTGCAACACTCTTCTCATCTCTTAGTCTTGTTTCTTACGGAGAGTTTGAGGAAGGTCATATTTATTTTAAAGGATTAGATTAATATCAGAGATGGTCTTAGATTGTCTTTAATTCTTAAATTTAATTAAGATTTCTAGTTTCTCTTAGAAATTGTCATTTTAATACAGACTATCAATGTCTAACAGATAGATAGACTAATACTCTTCTTTATTCTTTAATATACTCATAAAGTCTTTAAGAGAATCAGCAAAGTAAGTACGAGCATTGTGAATGTTAAGTAAGTGACGAAGAGTGGTTACTCTCATGTCTCCTTCGTAGATAAGGATTGATTTCTATCTGAGATCATAATCACCTCTATGTTTCTTGCCTCCTTCATCTGCAGAGGAGGAGACAGTAGTAGGGATACTAAAAAGTGAATTTAGTACTATGAGATTAAATACTTTGAGGGAATATATCTCCATCAATCAGGTTAAGGATCTTCTTGCAGATCCAAAGACCAAGACCTGTCTCTCCAACCTTCTTATATGTGTCTTTTCTGCTTGTTGGAATGGTTTAAATAGTCTAGATATTGCCTCTTATGACATACCTATTCCTGTACAGCTACTTCGATTAGAAGTGTTCCTTTAGAGGAGTTAATAGGCTCTGCTTCTTTCCTAAATAAGAAGATCTGTGATACAAGGTCTAATGTCTTTGAACTGGTATTTTGGTTTCTTCTCTCTTTGTAACTTCTGACTCTTGGTTAGATGGCTGGGCCCTCTTCAAATAAGCAATTTGATTTCTTTAAGTCTTCATCCTTCATTCTCTTAAGTCGTTACTCTTGGATTTAAGCTTACTGGAGGACGTAATCTATACTCTGGGATTCAGATGCTTGTAATGGATTAGGTGCAATGTTATCCACATAGAAAGACTCACATGAGTTAGAAAGAGAACTGAAATCAGGAGCATCGTTTCTCTATTAGATCTTTTAAGTCGTCTTACATTGAATGAATATTCTTAGGTTAGAATAAATCAAATAGACTTTAAGATCATAACTACTAAACACTAATTAATAATATCTAATTCACTATTCAAATCACTCTAATTACGATAAAACTCTCTGACTTCATTCTTTTCCCTTTCAATAAATTCATCTATCAGCATAATTCCCTTTGAAGACTTATCAGACCACGAGTCAAGTGAGAATTTATAATTCTTAATTAATAAATGAAGATCTTAGTGTTAGCTTGTATCTTAGCTTCTGTCTTAACCTCATCCCTCCTTGATGCTTCATAGACTCCTAACAGATTTGTCTACATGTATGAGTGATCTAGTGTTAAAGTAAAAGAAACTGAAGAGAGATACAACCAGTATAGAATGTTCCAGTTAAGAGATGGTTGCTTCCTTATAGTTGAAGAATATTCAATCACTGGGTTTGAGGATGTACTTTATAGAGTTAAAGAAGTTGCTCATATTGTCCATAATATGGGTAATCTTTATCAAGTAACAGAGGATGACTATGAGGAACTACGTTATGTTAATTAATGTGAAAAGGAGACTGTCTGTGGAATCCTTACCTGTGCTGTTGAAGAGCTGAGCAGGTCTGATGCTAAGCTAGTCAAGCATTAGATTCTTTATGAACTTGAGATTGCGAATGACTTGACTCAGATTAGTGAAGGTTACTTCTTCAGCCAAGGAATGAATGTAACAATTATCAAGAAGAATAATGACGGTCACTTTGAGATTGTTAAGAACACTCCAGTTGGAGATGCTTATTATTAAATGAAGGCTCTCAAAGTGACTACTTGTTTGGAGTAATAAAGGTTATCAATATTATATTTCACTTCGTCCAGATGTTTTACAGAAAGATTACTGATATGATATTTAAGGAGTCTCGACTCTGAAATATTATACGAATCATAACTACTGGTTTTAAGACTTATATCTCTGCTGCTTAATCAGGGAAATTCTTAGTTTACAAATGACTGATGATGGAAAAGACATTAAATTGATTAAAGAGCTCAATATCCAACAAGCATTCAACCTTTCAGACATTGCTTTCATTGATTAATATGAAGTTGTCTATTCTACAGATGGATATCTAAGAAGAGCAAGTTTCCACAATAAAAATTAATGGGATAAACAATGTGATATAGTTCAAAGGATGAACACGAATAACAGACACATCTTTACTTTCTTACTTTAATAACATCAGAACCCTCACTGAGTCATCATCAACTCTCTTTAATACTTTGAAAGTTCCTGAAATTGATCATCTGATCTTTGACTTTGAAAACTGATGGATTTCTAATTAACATTTGGGTGTTAGATTGGAGCTAAAGTGTAATTCTATAGAAAATTCGATTCTATCACTCCAGAAGATAGAAAGGTAATTCAGCTATTAGTGATCAACATCATCATGAAACAAAGATATCTTTAATATCTTCACTGAATCACTCACAAGTTCCATACTGGATACTTGAAATGGTAAGTGCCTCTACATGAAGACTAGCACATCGTTGCTCTAAGATACGTACCTGAAGTCAATATAATCGCTGCTATGGTCTTCGAAGGACAAGTTCAAAAGATAATCACTATTGATGCTTACTATGGTAAAGAGTTAGCTTCAAAGAAGATCTAGACTGAAATATACTACTGGTCTCATTAAGCTTCCCTCAAAGTCTATGGAAACAACTGGATTGTTGGTGGAAGTAAAGACATCATTTACCTATTTGAGTTCTAGACAGGAACTACTGAGATTCTTGCATGATGATTAATTCTTATTATTAAGATCATTTACTCCTGGTCTGTTACCATCTGGAGACATAGAAAAGGTACTTACTTGTTTCTGTTTGCCTCCTCCTCCTCTGCCAATTGATAAATCATATTTATCATAGTTCTTATCTATCATAACAATACTCCCATTATTAATATCCGGCTTAGTAATCAAGGGATGGTCCTCATCAATTATCTTAATCTTATCATTCAGACTCTCGTCAAAAGAGAATGAAATTTCATTCCTTTCCTTTTAAAATCTTCAATAGATGGAATAGGAAGCATTTTTCTTAAATTCTCTTTATTATTTAGGAAGAACCTTCAATTTAATCTTACTTAATCCCCCCCTGACTCTGTAATTTTAATAGCATTAGATATTAACTTAATCAATATCTTTATCACTCTTGGTCCCCTAATTAAACAAAAGAATGCAAATTCCTACTTGAATACATCTTCAAGTAAATCTTCTTCTATTAAACTCTATATTAAAACAACTGCTTTCCTATCTACATCTTTAACTCTGACCATCTATAAGTCAACCATTATATTATCAGCATCTAATTTAGCAAAGTCAAGTAAATTATTAATCAATCTCTTTAAGCGTAAGGCATGTGAACCATTTCTTACTTGAGGAGATCAAGACAATGGATGATTGAACCAAGAGGTGAACTGATCTCAGGGATGGCAGAGGCATTACAAATGTCTTTGATGCCTAGGATACGTTTTAGTTCTTTTATCTTGGCTTTTATGGGGTAGAGGGAAGAGAGAAGGATCAGAGCGAGGATTGGCATTATGAAGACACAGGAGATTAAATCTATTTATTTAGTTAGGGAATGACATTTTGTAGAGTATTGATAAGAATAGTAAGGTGGGGAGAAGAGAGTCTGAATTAAGAGAACTTTAAATAAGTAGTGACAAGCATGGTGTCGACTACATAGAGTATAAGAGTGTGTACTCTTGTAAGTGCTTGACTCATACATCGTAGAATAAGATGAGCAGTGCTCAAGAAGAAAAATGAAACAAAGCCTGATCCAATAGGTGAATGTTTGTTTACTATGAATTGAACTGTGCTAAATGTGAGGACTGACATGTAGAACAGATCGCCTAGTGTATTCATGGGTTCTAATAGAGACACAAAGAACACTGTGTATTTCCACTACAAAGGCACATATGAGTAACTATTTATATATTCGAGGTAGTAAGTCCTTTATTGAAAGGAACGCAGTCTCCTTATATGGTTCTTAATCCCACATGAGCATTCACCATTCCATATAGATCTTCCATTGAGACTAATATTTGCTTAAGCACCTTCTTGTATATTTAATAATAATTAGTTTAGGAAGAAGAAGCAACCAAAGTCCAGAATAGTTTATTTAAAGTTCATCATCTCATAGATAGAGAGCGAAAGCATGAGACAATATCACTTTGAGGACTATTCAAATGCAGAGTACCCTAAATTTTAATTGTCAAAGACTAAGAAGTTTGAAAGAATGCCTAAAGCTGGCAATGAAGGAACTATTCGAGAAGAACATAAAAAGAACTTTCATCGAAAGAACTATTCAAGATGTTAGCGATTTAACTGAAAAGGTTGACTAACTCTTTAGCATTGTGTGTTCTATGTTCAATGAATAGGACAAGGAAGTTGTTGATCTCGGGTAATTCATCAGAGAATTTAAAAGTACTGGCAGCTCGTTTATGAAGTACATGGTTGATGCTACAGCCATGAACCCTTCCAATTCAACTTTTCCTAGTGCTGCTTAAAAGCATGAGCTGAGTTCTTATCCTTATATGAATCCAAGGGGTTTAGAAAATGGACTCATATCCATAGAATATGAGACTAGTGACATATTTTCATTTTTATTATAATTCATTGATGGCAATAAGGAATTATTTCAGACTCAGACAGAGCGTTAGCTTTTTGGGGCAGGGCTTCCAAACTGGAATGCAGTCAGGCCACCTCCCTCTCTGTACTTCTCTTAAACTGAAACTGCTTCAACAAAGCAGCGCTCCACAATGGAATACTTTAGTGAGCACACAAAATCGAATGTCAAATCCCATACACTCTGACTTGGCCTTATGAGACATTGAACCTGATGGATCAGCCATCTTGGCAAACTCTCTTTTTACTAGTCTCTGCACTCCTCTTAACCCGAAGGATAACTCTCTCAACAGGAGAGTACTGAGGGCTGTAGCCAGCTGAAAATACTAAATCTGTGCCTGTGCTCTGTAACACATCCTTGGACATTGAGAGTGGTGATAGTTGGCATTATCTTGCCAAAAACAAGGGTTCTTAGTTCTCAGTGATAAATCATTTAACACTGCATGCTTGATACTTTGTCTCTTTTTAAGTCTCATGTTGAATTCCCTTCATTCAAATTCCACTTCTGACTTGAATCCAACATTATGTGATGTTTCTGGATCTAGAGCCCCAGATTTTCAAATAGGACTGACAGTTAATTGTTTCGCTTGATCTACTATCTCAGACGGTGAGATAATTCAGCATGGCTAAGAAGTAATGACATCTATGGGGCTATTATCCACTTACATATTCTGTCTATCTTTGAGTTATATCTGTAAACAGCTCTTATCGACTTATAATGATTATTAAAAAAGCAACAATCAATAATTAACGTATGCATTGGATCTTATGACTCTCTAATGTGTAACCTTCGGTTTCTTTATTTCAGGTTGAGGTGTGGCAGCAGTAGTGCTATTATCAATATCTTATTCTTTAGATTCCTTAATCTCTGTCTTTTATTCAATCTCTTTATCTAATGCTATATCTTTAATATTCTTAGTGAGATTCTTTATTTTATCTATTGTTTCTTTAGTAAAAGCATGATCTATATATAATTAAGATGCCTTATTATGTGTTGCTGTATAATCGAGTGTTTTCATAATACCTTCATACATTTCTATTAATTCATTTTATTACATTTGTCTTTCTATTAAGTTAGCAATCTATGTCTGTTACTTATTATTTTATTTTTAGAGGTCATCAAGCTACTATTATTTAATTAGACATACACTACATTCAGAATAGTTCATTAGAGTAGGCTCAGCATCCTTAGAGTCATCTATTTGAATTAATAGTGAATCTAAATACTTTAATTTATTTTAATTATGATCCTGTCTTAATATAAATTTAGATGGACACCTAGGAAAAGGAACTGATAAAGTCTTAGGATTATTTATTTACCTCTAATTCAAGAAATATTGTAGGATATTTATAGTTTTAGGCAATAAAATATAACTAAGTCATATTGAATTGTTACTAGAGACTAATTTTAATAATAATAAGACAAGAAACTATTATTATCATTAAAATTATTGACTATAATTTACATTATCTGAAATTAAAATAGATATATTGAATTATGAATCAAATAATCAAAACATTAAATAACATTAGGATTTAATAAAAGCTAATGGTATGAATAGTGTAGTTAATATGAATGGCTTTTTTGTTATTCATTAAAGAGAGATGATTAATCTCGATATTCAACCTCCAGGGGGGAGATTAGGTACCCCAGTGTTGCGATTGATTCATTAATCATTAATG
>JAGYYO010000119.1:0-14020 GCA_021441625.1 Diophrys sp. 3 WChen-2021
TGAATTGATTAAGTCCCTCTCTCAAGAGATACAGACTGTAGTCTTCGGATTTGGACCAAGCATTGATTATGAGGTAAAGTAGTATGCTAATTAAGTACTTTACTTTAACACTCTTGTCAAAGAAGTAGTATTCTATCAGATTGGAGTTGATTGGAATATGAAGGATAAAGTAGAATATATACTGAATAAATATATAGATATGTGTAATTAAGAACATTAAAAAGAAACCCATATGAAGAGTGGATTAAGGTTTACATTGATTACACTGATCACTTTGAGAAAACTCATATCTCCAAGTGACGAACATCTACTCTGTCTGGGTATTCTGAATCCCGATCAATCTGTTCACTAGTCAAGGCTTAAAGACATGTAGACTGTTACATTTATACTTAAAGTAGAAGACATTGACAACCATCTCTATACTTTCTTCAAGATCACAATCCAATGAATAATACTCTCCCCAATTATACTCATTATTAATCTTTTAATGTTATCATTGATTGTGTTGTCTTTGCCTCAACTCCTTACTTATCTCTGTATTTTCTCCAGTTAAGATCATTAAAGTATCTCTCTCCCTAATTAAATATAGATGTTAATGTTGCTGCTCTTCTTTAGCATTATAATCACTCTCTCTATCTCCACTCTATTCCACATGAATTCTACAGTTCCATCATTAAAGAACTTATTTTACAATAGTATAGTGAGTAATATAATATTATATTCTAAGAGATTTATCACTTTAAAGATTACTCTCCTCCTCCAATTAATAATGAACCTAGTAAAAATAGATTAATAATAACTAAGCCATCGATCTGTTCCTTACCTATCCCTCCCTTTGTTAATCTTAAGTAAGTTATTCCTCTTTTCCCTCCGCCGCAAACCCCAATTAGCTTCCTTCCCATCTTTATCAATCTGTATTATAAAGTCAAATCATTTAAACAGCATATCATCAATAGTAACAAGGTATGTCCCATTGACTGCATTATCAGGTTTAATCTCTCTATGAATCTATGTTAATTCATCTTCATTAGATCTCTCTACGTATGAATCAATCATTAGATTAATATTAGAAGACATCTTTAGTGGATGAATGGGGTTTAAGAATAACTGATTTATTGTCTAAATGTTTCCCTTGGGTTTTTGATGAACTGCTTGTTGATCAGAATCTCGCTAAAATAAAAGAAATGGTTGAATCAAGGAATTCATCTAATATAGTATCAATAGACACTAGAATCATCGGTGTTGAGAAACATGAGGTCTTCAATATATCTCTATCATGAGTAATTTGAAGTTGAGAGGAGACTTAATTAATGAATGTAGCCTGTATTAGATGATGAGTGGGAAGTGGATTCTATGGCAGTGGCTGATGGATAGGTTATGGCGACTGGGGTGGCGATGGCTATTATTGGAGTATTACTAGGTTTATGGATCTTGTTTAGAGTCTTTGTCTTGTGGATGTGAGAAGGCAAAAGAAGCAGCAGGAGGAAGGTAATTTGAAAATATTGAGAGTGGTAATTTCTTTTGCTTGAATAAGTGGATATTCTAGTGATGGGGAGTATTCGTACTCTGAAGTATTTTAATTTAGTTACTGAAGATACACTATATCATAATAGATGTCTCTTCTTAATACTTTCTTTTATATACGATGAGATAATATGTCTTCTTTATTAAGTGATAAGACTTTTTTTTAAAATGAGTTAAATTCTCAAAGTTGATCTCTTTAGAATAACTGAGAATTAGTTTAAAAACTTAAATTATTAATTCTAGGAGTGTTAAATAGAGAGATTAAGAACTCTTCTTCTGAGGTCACAAACTCATCAAGTCCAGTAGAAGACTTCACTCTCTCAACACTCTTCTCATCTAATAAACCAGTAATCCCTAGCTCTTAAAGAAGCAGGTCTCCATTTCTTAAACCTCTCCTCACTCTCAAGACTCTTCTCTCTATTACTATTCTCCTCTAACATCTTCGTTAAGAACAAGACACTGAATACAACCCATGGGATTCCTCTATGAATATCTCTTTTTCTCCTCTTTCTAAGAAGATCCACTAGAGAATCTCTCCCCAAGAGTAAGAGAATACACCACCTCCCTCCTCTTAACACGTGTTAGAGATTAATAATTAAATCCGATTATTAACTCTAATTCACTTAATTACAGTTATCATGACACTCAATTCAATTATATCTTCAAAGAGAAGGTTATCTCTTTCTCTTATAATGAGAGTGAGTTCCCAGTATCTCATGCAGTAACAGTAAACCGTTATCTCCAATCCGCTCACCCTTTAAACAGATGTATATTATCCAAGATATCAGCTAAACATCATCATAGTTCTTTTATATCATCTACTTGATCCTCCATATGAGGAGGAAGTACAAAAGGACATTCTTTAGCTCACCATCAATAAGCATCTACCTTTAGTCCATCTGCTAGTCCATTATGAGTTACTAATGAGCGCATCTCTACATTTATAAATAACTAATTACCCTTTAAGAATACTTTATAGATTTCTATTTGTTAGATTCTGAGAGTATCAAGGTTGTCTCTCTAATGTTTTATTTTCTTTTCATTAGCAAGTACTATTACATTCATCTCTGTTGTCTGTGTTGAAATCATCACATGTTTCATCCTCGTGTTGTATTTCAGATATAAGTAAATTAAAGTCTTAGAGACTTTCTTGTGGATTGGGCTTCGTGTGCTCAGTATCATAATATTGCTTAGGAGAGAGGATAAGAAGTACATTCAGGGATGGTGAGAGTGGGAGGGGAGGCTAAAGGGTCTGAGGAGAGTGAAGGTTTAGAGATATTGGTGGTTATGACGGACTAGATGAGAAGCAATGTGGAATGTAAACAGTGTTTAAGATAAGAACATATATTTATTAATTATTTTTCAGATTTTGAGAGAGTATAAGACTTTTAATACTTACAGAAAGTAAATAATTATTCTACTCAGTGTGTAGTTGTTTAGTTTTGCTATTATATCCAAATTGTTGAATGTCAATAGATGTTCTAATGATTCTTGATATTCCTTTTTTGTTCTTTGGCTTTAGAGATAGTATTTATATTAGAGATGCTAAGGTTGGTTATATGAAATGAATGCATTAACACTCTTGCATCAAGGAAAGAGATAATCGCCTTCAATAAACATCCTGAAATGTGCACACCAGATATTCTTCACGTCATTACACAGTGGAGCATCTTAAGTACATGAGATAACAAGTAAAGAGCACCGCTCAATGCTTATCAAATAAAGCAAACAGAGTATCAATAGACCAATTAAAGACAAGATTATATTAAATCAATTTCTAATTAAATTTCTGTTTCTTCAGCTCAAAGATACAAATAAAATAACATCAACATTACTTTGCCATCTTTCATTCAAAATATAAGCATTACCTCTCCTTAGATTTACTAACATCTCTGAATCTCCCTTTAATAACATTGTATACTTTAATACTCAATTCCCTCATCACTATCATATGAATCTTATTCTGTCGACATGCACTCGATAGTTCTAAAGACATTACCCCATCTCTCCGTCTCCCATTCTATTCATCTTTAGTACCCCACCTATTCTAAATAAATCAGTATCAATATCCTACTACTTTATCCATCCTCTTAACTTCTAATGTTCTTCTCTTCCATGTATCTGTATTAAGTCCTCTGTATTATCTTCTACTAATCCATAAGGTAGTTGTTTTATTGATTTTTTTCATCTATGAGAAACACTAACTACATATCAGGATTGATAATGAGAATGGTGGGTTTATGGCTTAAAAAGGGGTTAAGGATAGGCTTAATGGAAGGTCTGGGTTTATCTTACTGATGGATGTAGGGTGTTCTTAATTCTATTAGAAGATGGCGAATGGAAATTAGTATAGGATGGAGAGAAGAAGTCTTGCAAGGTCAAGGTGAGGGATAGGGTTTAATTAATTGGAATTAGTATTGGGATTTGAAAGATTTTGGAAACATTTAGAATGGAAAGGGCTGTTCGAGTGTGTTAGGTCTAGATTGGGTGATTGTCCTTTCTTCTGAATAGGGATTGCATATGTAGTTGGAGGTTTATAGAAGCAAACCAGCATAATTGGAGATAGATGTGTTGATTCACCTTCAAGGACTGGATGGAAATTTTATATCTACATTATTATTATGAGATATGAAGCTAATAGTTCCCACAAAAATAGAAATTTCACATCTATAATTACTCATTTCCTTAAGAAACCATCTTTGATCATTTTATAATTAATTAAAAAGCCTAGTGAAACTTAACAATTATATTCACAAACCCCTTCCCCTAAGTATTCAATCAACAGTCCTTCTATAATACATTTAATCCTTCATTATGTAATATGACATTCTTCCACACATCATACCATCCTACCTGCATTGACTATGCAGATAGTCAATTCAAAGAGATATCTATTTCATGGAAATACGAAAGGAGAAGAGAGGGGTTTGAGATTGGTAGAGGTTGATTAATATTGGGTACACTCTAGAACTACTTTAGAATAAGATATTCATACTTTTAAAGAAGAGAATTAAACACAAGGTACTTCAGAAAAGGAACTAAAGAAATCCATTAAGATGTAAGCCTGTCTCTTAACACCCATCTTCCATCTTGTCTCTAGTGAATAAAGCCACCCCCTCCCACTAAGCCATTTTAGGTGTCGAAATTAATTAAGTTACTAATCACTACTTTTAAAACTATAAGAGCGTGTTAAGTCCATGGATAATAGCCATTGTTGATCCGTCAGATAAGTCTTTAACAATAATAGCAATATCTGAAGCAATCTCTTCATCATCACCAACACTATCAGCAAGTTCTAGAATGTGTGTCTTGAATGCTCCCTCAATAAGTCCCCTTACAACATCAGTATCATCAGTCACCGGATCAGCAACTTTATTATTATCAATAAGTACAATACCTCCAAGATCACTTCCCAATTTCTTCATCTCGTCATCTGAGAAGTAGATAACAGCAGCTATATCCTCTTCAAAGATAATACTTCCATGAGCAACAGCATTCTTAACCATTACAATAACATCAGTAAATAACTCAAAGATCTCATTTATGACAATAACAACTAAATTAAATTAATTCCACTAACCAAATTCCACAAACCTCGCTCCCCTCCTCTCCCTTCTTCCTTTCTTCTATCTTTCTTTTCTTATCTTCCTTTGCTAGACTATTAGCATCTGTGTTGTCACTCTTAGCATTAGCATATGCATGATCGTTATTCTTATTTGATTCTATTTCTATTTTGAATATGGAGGGATGGGAAGGGACATCTATGTCATTGGAAGAGAGGGCTTTGAGGGAGGAAGGGAATTGTGTAGGGGAGAGAGTGTGCGGAGGCAATAATGGATTTGGGTTTGGGGTTTTGGGTGCAGCTTTGGGTTTAAGGTTTTGAAAGGGGGGTTGGAATACTGGATAATATTCATTAGTTATTTTATATCTTATAGAGTTAATGGATGGAAGTCTTTATGTCTTTTTTATTTTACTGAAGCATTTTTGAAGGAACAACTAGGAGAGAGATTGATTCGAAGACACTGAGGATATCAGTAACAGTAGAAGCTACATCAAGAACTACTTTCTCATTTACTAACGCCTTGAGTATGCTTGGATATGATATGGCTCTCTTTATGTGTGTCTCTAAGATACATTAAGGGCTCTCTTAGGTCATGAACTAGCCATATTCTCTATTCCAAGGTTTTAATTTGAATTTGGAGCTTTATATTTTAATTTTCTGATTCCCTCCTGGCCTCTTGCTTGAGGTCCCCTCGATCCTGTTGAATTCGAAGATAGGGTTTTGATAATTATTTTCTTCTCAATCCTTAACTCAATAAAATATGGAATAGGCGAGCATAGCTTTCACTTTCTCTAGTCTTAGGTTATACATTAACTGGCTGTTAGGGTGGAAAACCTACAGTGGCTGGGAACTACCTGTAAAGGGATCTCCTTTTCTTTGCTTCTACAAGATATATGCCTTTACTCGTCTTGAACTACTACATCCATCACGTCAGAGACTCTCTGACCACTCCAAACTATGGAATTTGCAGATCGGGACTTCTTTATTTTTCAATAATTATGATTGTTAAAACTCTTCTTGTCCTAACATCTTCTTGTCTACCCAAAATACTAAAAGTAAATCAATATCAATTGAAGAGAAAGGATAAAGAATAATCTCTCCTTCAACAGAAAGATCTATATAAAATTCCTTATCAACAATCTCTTAAGTGTAACTAGATACCTACTATTTAATTATAATTTACTAAATACACATAGAGAGCAATGTAAAGACAAGCAATTCGATTAGTTGTACTGCTACTAAGGTCATTGCAGGTTCATCCTTCTCCACTTCCTTTAATGATTCAGAGGAGGAAATAGAATAGTTGATTAATGCTGATTTCCTCCGGAGATAGACACATTAGATCCACTTAAGAGAGTTCAGATGGATTCATTCTCTTTCAGTAGCGCAAAGGGATTGGAATATTCTTATCATAGCATTTCTGATAGACTCTTGCTTAGTCCTGATAGATTATAAGAGAAATTCAGGTTCTTATCTCTGAAGATGATTCTGGAATAAGTATTTATGCTTTCAGCTTAACATTCAATGTCGCAATCTAATTAGAAGAAGGACTATCTCTTTCTCTTGAATGACATTGATCTGATAAGACAGAGAAAGGCTAAATATCTCACACCTTTTTTAGAGATAGGGAGTGAAAGCATACATGAACTAGACTAGTGCCTCCTTAAGAGGTTTTTATAATTTATTTGAGTTTAGTTATTCATCTGCTCAAAGAATAAACAAATATTAAAGCAGGAGGGTTGGATGGGGGAGAAGGCAATCCAAAAAGCTTATTAATAACGAGTTGGAGCAGATCAGAACTCACTTAATACTTATTTTGTATTGAATTAAATATGAATGCATCTCATTTCAAAGATATAAGATTCATAATATTATTAAAGGATTGATCATTACTCTTTATCCTCTCTTTAGGGATAATGCTAAAACAATCGGAAACTTTTTCTTATTTCATTACTATTTTAACACCTTTTAAAAGAGGCACCTTCCATTTTCTCAGATCACTAATATTCTTTGAAATGTATAAGACATTCTCTAATACTTCTGACTCAATCTCTATTGAAACTGTAGAATGGAATAAGTTCATTATAAATGGAATTGGTAAAATTAATAGTTGACTGAATCTGTTATTCAAAGATGAAGCAATTTGGTGTATCTGATAATTGATTCTTTTGTGAATTATAAGTTCAACACACTTAATTATTTTAGACCATGTTGATCTTTCTCCGATCAGTTCAGTTCTTTAATAGTTGACTTTTACTTTAGAATTTAATCCAACTAACATTGCCAGATTGAATTGTTGTTGTTCCTCGTTAGCATAGAATCTTGTAAATATGCAATCACAGTCGTTCAGTACTTCTTATTCTTATTGTTGTATTCTTTTATTTCATTTCCTCTGCTTATGAGTCTACCTTGATATTAAATATAATAATTCTATTCATCAATTACTAGAATAGATCCATCTGATTTAATATGACTTTAGAGTTGATTAGAAAATGCGAGTCAAATTTACTACATAACCTAGTTCTCATTTTATCAGCAAAGCATTGTCTCAACATGTCGTTCTTAATAGATATAAAATCAGATCTATGTTATCAATTTATTAGAACAGCTCTTGCAATGAATTAGGATTCTTTTTCAATTAAAATGGCAAGAAGTAGACAAGTAAACAAAGTCTAGTCATTTATCATTTTATTAGAATTAATTTAATTAAAGAAATGCCTCTGATCTAATTAAGTATTTCTGGAATCACTACTAATTATAAATTTTCTAAATGTTTTTTCTTCTCCAGATTTACTTTCTTTTCTTAGAATAAATTCATATTAAAGAATGAGTGACTAAAATTATTTTATGAGAGTATCGAGATGGGGTCCTAGTTATTGAGAAGGAATATGCAATAAGAAAACTTATTTTCATATGCTCATAGCAATCTCAAATTAAGGAATTAAATATTTTGTTTTTAAAGGCAAGGAATGACTCAACAGCGTTACTGAGATTGGAGATTCCAATAACATCGAGGATTTGACCGAAGAGTTCTCCATCCAAAGTAGTTATAGTAGTCAATTCTCTCGAATTATCAGACAGTTTCGTATAAGTGCTCGTTGTACTTTTAAATGTTTTAAACTAGGTAATGTGACATGCAGAAATAATGTTCCAAACAACAATAAATGACAAGCATGGCGTATTACATTCCTCTGCATTGGTCCATCATGTTGTCAGCAGCCCATCCAACAAGTTCAGCTGCTCCATCGAATAGGAACCCAAGGGCGGTTGATCTCTCAATGTCATAGAAGTACTTACCAATAATAACATTGAATTCCTTAGCTATTACGGTATCACCCTCTGGGAGGCATGATGCGGGAGTCTCACTTCCAAAGTACCCTTGACCAAATCCATGAATGGTCTTTGAGAAGTTCAGATAATAGTTGACATTGCATGAGGCGAAAATGAGAATCTTAATTTAATTTATTAATTCATTTTGTTTTTAATAAAGTATTACTAGAATGAATTAGTCATGCGAAGAGATAAGAGTGTAATGCACGATCTAATAATAATACCAAAATTTAAAAGCAGTTTGTAGTCTTCATCTAAATGAATATGAACGCCATATTCCCAAGTAAACCCATCTCAGCATCTCTAAGTCCCTCAAACTCCTGCTCTTATTAAAACACCTCCTTACCCAAATCTCCTTTCCCTCCCCTTGTCTCTTTCTGTAAGTCAATTCCAATCCTAGCATCATTCTCCTCTCTCTTCATTCATCTCTCTCAATCACCATCATTCATCCAGTTAATAATTATTTATGTTATGCATTAGATCATAACTATTTAGCATTGATTAGTTTATCTACTAGTTATTTTACATTGCCTATGAGAGGATCATGGTCAGGATAGAATTTGGTATAGGGAGATATTTAGAGATTTAAATAGAGAGGGGAAATGGCAATGTCTTAGGTGTCTTCATTGTCTTTCTTTGTCTGAGTAATTTGGTTACTTATATCTGTATCAAGATCTAGTCCACTTTTTATATATCATCTTCCTCTTTAATGAAAGAAGATCATAAGACATCTGCTTTTTGAATATAGTCCATCCATTGGGCTACTTGAACTTCTTTAACTAATTGTCTTACAATGTTCTTGTTCCTCATGAGCCTTTTAAAGTCGTAACTAAGGGATATTGTTTCTCACATTAAGTGATTAAGACAGTTAAGAAAAGATACATTAAGATTGAAGAGCTTTTAAAATGTTAAGACTTCGATTTTAAAATAAACACAAGCAAATCTATCCGCATTTACCCTAATTAAATTTTTCGAATAAACCTTAATCTTCCTGCAAATCTAAACTATTTTGTCAGCCATCTATCGCATGGGCATTTAAACATACGAGTTCTACTGCGTTGTCCAATTCCTGACTATGAACACTTGTTAAACTTAACCTTCGTATCTTCGATTGGAGAGTATCTTAAGTCGTATCTTGTATTTTCTTCCTTGTGAAAAGTAACATTGATTACCTTGGGTACGACATTTCACATGTTCTCCATTAATGTTACATGGACCAAAAAATTATTTTTTAAATGTAAACTAAAGCATAAGTCTACATCGATTTTTTAAAATCATCTTCATCTCCATCAAGACTATTCAGCAGAGTATTAATATTTAAATGGAAGAATATGTGCAGTGTTGAAGTCTCTTTGAATTTATCTTAGTAAGAGAAAGCAATATTAGGTAAAGGATTGAAAGGATCTAAAGTAGTTGAATATGAAGTACTGGATTTTAACTTTAAATCAATTCAAGATATTCATAAATTGGGAATGGATGTGGATTCTGTTAGCAGAGAACCCTCTCTTCACTGTTACATAACTATAGAGCCAGAAGAAACTGAGAGAATAGAGAATTTTATTAAATAGGGAATAAACTTAAAAGAAAGAATAACTATGGCACGTTTCTTAACCTAATTCCTCGCTCGTCAGAAGATTAAAAGTCATTCCCACTAGGACTCTTTGTTCCAATAAACATTGGGCTGGCTCAGGCTTCGAACGAATCGATTTTGGGGAGGAGAGATAACCCTTTGACTTCAAAGGTGACATTTGTGTCTGTGATCAGATCTTAATACACCAATTGCTATAGATTTTCTACTTTATGCTTATACTGATTCAATTTAAAGCAAGAGCAATAACATACTGTCTCAAGAGCTCTTTTTCTATCAAGAACGCGAACAATCAAAATGGTAATATGACAAACAAAGAAGAGGAGGGCAATAATCCTCGAGTTTCTCCATAAACCTTATGGAGTCTTACTTAATCTAGGATCTTCCAATCTCCTATAAGAGACTCATAGATCTCCTGTCTTACAAACTGGAACTAGAATATTCTCCACAAGGATGGACAAAAGAAGTGTAGATGAGTTTAAGATTGAATCTATATAGCTACAAGTTAAAACTAATGAATACTATCAGTAATGATGCCGCTTGTTTTTGACTTAGTTAGTCAATGAAATACTTATCATAGCGAGAGAATGGTCCATAATAGATCTTGTCGAGATTGAAGGTCGGGTTCCCCATCTACGTGTCCTGGGATCTAAGACTCCCTTCAACAGTCCCTATCAAGTTTAAAATTGTTAAAGATTAATATTAATTAATTAAACACAATGTATATTCTCAGATTCTCTCTAATAATAAGTTTTCTGCTGTTCTTCTGATTGCCTGAAGAACTCTCAAATCTTTTCAGTGTTTATTGCTCACGATCTCTCAAGCAGTATTTGAAATTAGTTTGAAAAGTCAGGCCATTAAGGTCAACCAATTAACTTACTTGATGACAAATTACAGCAATGTATGTATGGTTCAAGTTCACTCTCTTCAAATCAGAGATGAATAGTTCAAAATGCAGACAGCATAAATATATTGATTACCAAACATCAATGAGCATTAGAGTGACTTTAGAGATTCAATTATTTACTTACTTCTATGAATGCTCATTTATCATGAACAAAAGTGTGATCCTTTCTCTAGCCTTTGCTTATCTTGCCTATCTATTAGCACTGACCTTTGACTATCATACTAAACTTGCCACTGTTGTTAGTTCCCCTTACTAATAGAGGCAAATACTTTTCTATCCAAGAAATTCCTATTGTCATCTTGACAGTTAGAGTCTTAGCTCATCCAAGCATACTTTTTATAGTTAGCGTTTTAATTTAAGATTCAATGTTTTTAAACTTGTTCCTCTGGTTAAGAGCTGGATGAATTCTAAATCCAAATTTTATATATGGACTATATTATGTAACATGTTTGCTCTTCTATTATTGTATGTGATTCTGGAATATCTCACATAGAGGTTTTTAAGAACTTAACTCAACTTTGTTTTGCTTACTTTCTGATTAATGTTCTCATGAATAGCAGTCGTTTGAATACATACTGAGACTTGGTGTTTAACTTTAATTTACTATATCAGAGTGTTCTTAAGATTAGAATGGTTAGAGTGAGAAAGCAATACTGTCTTTGAAGCTTTATCTAAGAGAAACTGTTAGATTCTTTGGCTGACTTTGAGACTGATTACCATATCCTTTCAAGATTATTTATTGTCAAAGTATTGTTTGACTAAGTAGTTACATTGAATTCTTTATTTAAAATCCAATTAACAATTGCATTAAACCTATATGGAGGAAATATGTCAAGATGCTTCCTACATGTTTGATGGGGATGCAAAAGATAACAGTCATGAGTAAAGATGGATCAACTGTATGTCATGACTCAACACATGATCACCAACTGGACAACCTCAGGACCTTGTTAGTTGACATGGAAGAATTACAAACTCAAACAGGTGAATGAAGAATGTGATGAGGCATGCTAACGAGAACCGATGATACATGACTTTCAAGCCCACCCCTCACATGCACAACACCCTAATACTGCGATGTGGAAGAAAGCATAAGGGTTGATGGAGGAGTATTTACTTCGCAATTAATGTTCTCTGACCTGGGATTTCTCATTAAATTTATTTACACTCACCAGAGTAATAGAGCTTCGCTACAAAGACTTGCCCAACCCATTTACGAGTCCTACTCCTCCAGCAGATTACACTCGTGATCACTCGTGATCACAAGACATTTACATTCTGACACCTATCAGGAGAGACTTGTATTTCATTTTAGGTGTTAGTGCCAGAATAAGACATGCATGGTGATTTAAGTTATTACAAACAAATAAAAAAAAACAATTAGCACACTAGTACACCTCTAAGAAACTTGAGATCTTCCATGGATTATGATTTTGGGAGTCATGAGAATAGTTGAGACTCTGGAATCTGGAGGCCTTAAGTAATTGTTTCCAGCTCCTCCCTATTTATAATATATTTACTTTAAGTCCGGCATCTTCGACCTAATCTTTAACCAAGGAGAACTATCCTAAAGACTATTCTACAAGGAGAATGTGATGAGTAAGGATGAAGAATTAGTGTTCATGTGATTCACTGGGTTATCAAAGAGAACGAGAAACCTCTATTCGACGGAGTGCCAAGTCCAGCTCCATCATATCTTGACATTGAGAGTCACTTGGCTTATCATTCATACACCTATACCCTTCCTACCTTTTCAGACCCTGAAGATGAAACAGTTACAGTTTCCATCTCATTGAATGGGGCAACCTATGCAACTGCGAGTAACACAGATGGACGATCAAGGTTGGGTTAGGAAGCACATCTAATGCTGATATGAGCTCTTACTTCAACTTAATTTTAAATTGCTAATTAATTATTACAGATTGAGTGTTCTTCAGTATGACTCTAAGCGACGGTCATTCTGGCAACGAACACACTGAAACAATCAAATGGTGAGCACTTTCAATTGGGATGTTAAGAGTCTGACTGAGATTAACTTTGCTTCTTCTCCTGTCAATTAATCAGTGTTTGCTCACTAAGACTTAGGGGAGTATGTTCTACCATCTGTTGACTAGACTAGTGTAGTGATTACTGCTTATGAAACTGGAAGCACAACTCTTCCATATTGGGTTACATTAAAAGATTAAGCTAAACTTGTTGGAACAGCCTTAGTTCCTTCTTATGATCTGATTACATCTCCAACTGATGGGGAAGCAGTAAGAATCACAGTGATGGCAACTAAAGGACATTCCACCAAATCTATGACATTTGAATGGAACATCAAGTATAATCATCCACCTTCTCTACAAACTATCTTAGATTAAGAGACTCTAGCATACACAGATGAGAACACTGTTCAAATTGTCCAAACTGATGCTAAAGGTGATGACTTTGATGTGACAGTGACGCTCTCAAATGGTTCCTCGCTTCCTTCATTCTTTATCTTGAGTGATGATACTCTGCAATTCTTGAGGAAACCTTCGAATGAGGATGCTGATGACTATTCAATTAAAGTGACTGTTGGGGATCAGACAGGTCTTGTCACATCTCAAGTGTTCACCTGGACTATCACTGAGAATATCTATCCAGTAAGAGATGATCTGAGCATTAATGAAGTCTTCCTTGAACTAGGATAAGATTATAGAATAGACTTTACAACAGCAACTGACCCAAATGGGGGATCAATCACTTACTCTGTATTCTATTACACTCCCTTGGGAGTTGCTAGCATGCCTTCATGGGCATCGGTTAGTGCAGATAGTCTGACTATTGACTTAGACTTATAAATCAGTACAGTCTGCTCTTTGAAAGTTCACAAAAGAGATCTTCTAATGAAATCTTGAAGTAACAGTTCAGAAGTCAGAGGAATCGTTATTTGTATGATTGTCAATGGCAACTCATCAGTTGTGTACCATATTTACATCTTCCTATTTCCATGTGTGAGTTACTCCAATATCTCCGAGGACTTCTTTAAATCGTCTAAACTATTCAAATCGTGACACAACTCAGATCAGATCTGCAAGGAGAGTCTGTGTAAGACTCCGAAGGTTGCACCTCGAGGTGAGGTGAG
>JAGYYO010000120.1:0-13961 GCA_021441625.1 Diophrys sp. 3 WChen-2021
TCCGTCTTCCGAATATGGCGTATCACATTTGTTCTGTGTTTCGACCACTGAGTGAGGGATCAACAAGCGACCCAGGCCAAGTCTGGGGCGATCACCTCGGAAAGCATCCTACCTTATTAAATTTCTAATTTAATAATAGAAGGAAATAAACACATGATGAGGATGTAATGCTGAACCAAAGGATAGTTTATAGTTTGTAAGGTAGTAAATGCAATAACAGAAGAAATAAAGTTCCAGGTTGTAATTTTATTGAGTTGCCATTGTAAATGCCTTTTCCTCAATTTTAGAAATTTCATTGGGTCCGACGGAGCCAAGTTTCAGGGTTGAGTTTTCTTCCACTTTCAATTTAAATTCAGATTTAATTGAGTGATAAATTTAATCAATTAAGCAACCTATTTTAAAAACGTCAATCAAACACTTACAGGTCTATGATAGTTGAGAGAGAGATAGAGGGATGATAATTATAGATTTAATAGCTTTAAGAAATCTATGAATTAGCTCTCCCTATCTCATGATAGATTTACCTCTCACCTAACAACTCCTCAGCCCTCCCGCTACTTATCAATTCAATAATTTCACAACACCAACTCCTTAATAAACATGTCAATGTTCCCTATAAATTTTTTTCTCATATTCTATTTTTCGTAATATATTCTCATGCATAGAAGCATAGAATCTATATTTATATATGTAAATACGAGTAATGACTATGGATATATCTATACTGGATAACTAGTGGCTTGAAACCTAGATGTTCCAATACCAATAGGAATATTAGTGATCATCTGCCATCAAGTAGATTGAAGAGAATTGCATCAGGACTCTTTTCTGAATAAATGACTAATCTTACTATGATGATTACATACTATTCAAATAGAATTGTTCTTATTTATAATGGAATCTTGTACAAGCCAGTATGAGTACTAGTTTGATGTCTTTCTTACCTAAACCTTTATCCATTCTATACTAAAATCTTTTCATAATAAATTTCCATAGTTTCAATCCCTTCAAACATTGTAGATCATCACATACATAATAATAAATTAGAAGATGATATGAACAAAGAAGAAATTATAGATAAACAGATTAGTAAGAACTTGGGAAATATTGTAAGATTCTACTTGAATCGTTAGAAAGATGCACTAAGATTGTCTGGAAAGACTGAATATAAGAGGTAAGCATGAATATTACTACTACTACTACTAATAATAAATTAATTAAACAAGAATACCAAAAGAGCAATCTCCATCTTAAAGAAACACCCATAATGCAATGAAGCAAATGTAACAGATTTAGAAATAAGTAGAGGAAATGAAGCAAATGAATACATCCCAATAATAGATAATTAACAAGACTAAGTAATTCTTTGAATTGAATCATAAACAATTGATTAATAAAGGTAGTTAACGCTAATGGAGGATAAAAGCATATTAACGACGATGGTTGTTTTGCTATTTGTATCAGAGAGGGTTCATAAGATCCTTGATAACATCTTCCTCCTGTCGGAACATAGATTCTGTCGAAGGCATTCATCTCATATTCACTAATTTGTCATTCTCCATCAAGATAGCAAATCATTGTTTACTCTCCTCAAGATCAGAAACGAAATTCTTTTTCTCCTTGAGTATAGACTCCATTTGAGTCATCTACACGACTTGAGCATATTCTGCAAGCCTATCTTCGCTACATATTGCTCCTCCCTCACATGTACCTTAAGATATGAGTCAACTTCAAAGTCAATAGGATCTAATCGAGAATCTCCACCTTTGATATTGAGCACACACATAAGACTAAGTAATAGAATAACCAGTAGGTTTACATTTAGTTATAAAGTAAAAAAACACTGAAAGATAAATAAGAAAACTGTATCTTTCATTGAGAAATTCATTATGTGTATGCTTTCAACTTTAACATTTTGGTGTTTCCATAACTCATTTGTGATCGACTCTTCGTCTCTGAAAATATGAATATGAAATAAAAGTACTCCATTAAATATTTAATTAAAAGATGGAAAGCTGACCTTGCTTCTCCATGATCTGACTGCCATATAGATGCAATTAGAGCTCTTTGGTGAGGATGGGACTCTAGCTAATTGCTTGGCCTTAGAGGGTTTCATATTTGACTACACATTCAGAGTGTTTCAGGACATTACAATAGAGCAAATAGCTCATACATCATCCAGGTTTACCTTCATTTTTCTATATGTGAAGGAAGGAAGCTGAGAATATAAAAGATGTCTTCTAGCTTGACTATCTACTAAGCAATTAGCATGCATCTATCTCTATCTACAATTACCTATACCATCAAAGGTTAAATCATCATATTTCTTTAGGTTTGACTTCAGAACTGATATTTACTATATCATGTTCGATCTAATCCTTGCTACACTACCTGTTAGTCTTTGCAAGGACCAGCCACTCTCCCGAGAAAGTTTGCTAGCTATATGATGATGATCCATTCAATACTAATTATTGATCATTAAACCGAAAAGCAGATTTAATCAATCATTAAAGGATAGATCATAAAGATTCTATTTGTATCAACTTACACAGTAAAGATTATTTCTCATACAACAAGTAATTTTTATAGGATAAGAGAAAACAACAGCATAATATTATATAATCCATAGATCAATAAATTTGAGAAAGATTATCTAGGGTAGAAGAATAACTAAAACATTGAGTAAAGCAACTAATAATGACACTCACTTTAGAAGTTAAGATAACAATTAGTTTCATATCATTTTATTTAATTTTATATTCATTGACATTGACATCCCTTGTTTTTAATAAATATCATGAATTACTGCTTAGTTTCCTTTTTCGTCTTATCCCTCTGCTTCGGAAGGATAATGAGTTACGATCTTCCGCTAATTTCATTCTTCGAAGTCATATTGGGTGCACGGACTCTAAATAGTAATGCAAATGAATCTTCGTAGTCTTTTGCTCTGGGATCACAAGAACATTTTTCTTTATTCTTTATCTTTTAACTGAGAGAGTTCTACGAACGGTGTTTAGCGTCTAATTTCCCAGACGTTGGGTTGTCAACATCTCTTTCATATGCTGCAATGATGTCTTTCTTCATAGAATTTGTTCCAACAGAAGAGTCAACTCTAGAAAAAGATGCTCTTGATTTAAATTCTCATGAACCCGCAATTTAGTCTCTAACCTACACATCAGGTAATTCTTCATTGCATCCAGCCTGCCCATTCCTGGATTTCTCTCCTTCCTCCACCAACAAGACAATGCGTGAAGAATCATTCCAAGAATATTGGAGTAGTTAGATTCTTCCATTCTTGCATTGCTTGATATTTAATAGTCCTAACAATAAGTTAGTCATAGTCATTATTCATTGGACAACACTTCCTCCCTTGTCCCTGTGGTGTCTCTCCAAAAGAAGAACAACTCAAAACTGTTACTGGGTTTATGCCGGAACTTTTGAATTACATCAGTTGTTTCTCCTCCAGGAATACTGGAGTGCTTATAGAGAACTTAAAAGTTAAAGTGTTCTGGTTGTGCTAGCTGGTTTTTCTATTCATAAGCCTTGATATTGGGAAGCAAGACTGACCCAGTAGACCAAGACATTTTGTTTGAGAAGTTTACCTCCTCAGTGAATGGAGTGGAATGAGCTTCCACGAGCTCTGGCACAGGGCCAATCCTTTTCAAAGGCTCAACTTCCAATGACTCCCTCCACGATCAGAAATAAGTGAGTGAGATGCTTTCTGCATCTTTAATCAGATCTCTATTTAATTTAAAAATCTTAACATTAAGTTTAATTCTAGATATTTAATTGGGCAAGGTTCATTAGAAAAGGACTAAGTTGTAAATTGATCTGGATAGAATAATAAGGTAATAATTCGACAGAGAACTCTGTCAACAATTCTTACTTCAGAGTTTAACAGGTGAAACACACTATGGGTTCACTTCTTAATTAAGATGTTGAAAGTATTTAAACATGAAATCATTCTTCACTAGATTGAAACGATTATTCCATATTAAAGCTTAGGTTAATCAATCAATTCCGGTACTTGGTCTGACTTCATCCTTGAAATGAAGTGACGAAGATCATTTAAGAAATAATTAAACTGTGGAAGCTCCTAAAGTAAATTCACCCTGGATCAATGCCCTTAAATGCAATGAAGGGGTTCCAAAAATGTCGTTTTTTGCTTTTTACGCCTAAAATCGAAAATTTGAACTTTTTTTAAAATTTCCAACATTCATCTTCATTGAGGGAGGGCAAATCGTTTTTATGATTGCAATACCAGATGTCGCTTTGGTTGTTCTCGTCATCACTGCATCTCAATGGCTAGTGAGTCATTAGATCCTCTGAGTTTGTAGTTTAAACCATGTCGCTCTATGTCAGACTTCAATCCAATTGGGGGTTGCAGCTGATTCTGGAAGTTGGGTCTGGGTAGAAATATGCCAAAGAGCGATTTCGTTTTGAGTGATAACCAAGAAGATCCGTTGATGGCAGAGGAGCCACTGAGATTCCTAGTGCACCAAAACCACACAAACCTTAAAACCTCCAAACTCAAAAACCTAGCAGCCACTTAAACTAGCTCACATATTAATATTTACAGTTCTCTTGAGTTTGGGAAGACATGAAAGTTAGAGAGAATCTGTACATGATTAAACACTCTTCTTTTGTAGATGAGCCAATGCAGGAACCTCTCATAATCGACCCAGTATTTACTGATATGATTGTTGACGATGACAATGCTTTCTTTAATCTTAAAGAAAATCAAAAGAAATTATTTAATGTGGTTAATGGCTAGTGGGTTGATTACTGCATTGACTTCTAAGTTTGCATTGCAAGCGTTAATTTTCAATGGAGCAATTGAAGCTAGAGATATTGCCTCTTTTATTATATGTACTGCTCCTAAAGAATTAAGTCCACCTACATTGATACAAGCTAATAAGACCCTATTCAAACTAGGTTGGAAAGCACCTGTAGATGAAGGAGGATGTTCTCCGATATGTTTTAGCCTTCTGGGAGACGAAGGAACAGGTGGAATAAGTGCTACAGATATTGATCCCTAAAGTTTGAATAAATCACCAACTCTTAGATCTCATACCCTAACTGGATTAGCAGGTTCCGACACATCTAAGACCTTCTGATTCATTCTCTAAGCCACAAATGTCATTGGTAGTGCTGAATCAGAGGCAGCATCCTTTGTGCTTGATTCTCTTCCAGACACTCCAAGGGCTGCCCCGACTTATGACATTTCATCTACAACCTCTTCTCAAATTAAAGTTAATATCTCGCTCTTCTCACTTCAGAGAATGGAGGTTCTCAATTCCTCTCATATGAACTCCAGATGTACAGTGTAACTCTCTCTCTCAATGGTAGTCTCTTATAGGTGATTTGCTCAATACTTACACTATCTTAAATGGAATAGAGAAAGGAAGAACTTACTAATTCAGATACAGAGCATTAAATATCAATGGATATGGATCATTCTCACCTATTGGGTACTTGACTGCTGCCAACAAACCTTCCAGACCTCCAGCCCCTGAGTATGGGTCATCAGATGCAACTTCGATCACTTTGAAGTTACATGATGGTGGTTCAATTATAACTAATTTGATATTAGAAATTATAGATTATAAAAGTACTACATTCTCTTAAGTAGCATCCTACACTGATAATAGTCTGTCCCATACATTGACTATAGTCTCAGGGAATAAATATCGATTTAGAATGAAGGCTGTCAATAGAGAATTTACTTTATGATGGGCCTTCTAATCCTAATATTTAGTTATATACTGCTTAGAATTTAGTAAAATTAGAGTTTTGGGGTTTTGGTGTTTTAGCTTAACAGGCCAATCATATATCTTTGTAGTGCAAATGGAATGGGAACTATCTCTGATGAATCCCTCTTTAAAGCCTGTGTTGCTCCATCAGGATAGAAATAACCCAAGGTAGGATCAGTGACAAGAACTTCTATCCAATTAACATGGGAACTACCATAAGATAATGGAGGATTTTCAGTAATGTAACTTAAACTATACATGGATGATGGAAGTGGAGGATCCTTCACTTAAGTATCTTCAACTGACTTCTTAGACAAACCATTATTAAGAGAATACACTATAAGTTTCCTCCCAGTTCGAACAGGTCAATCATTTAGATTCTATTTAACCTCAGAAAATGAAATAGGCCAAGTAAACTCATATCTCATCCAAGTAGTTCTAGCCTCAGTCCCTGATAAGCCCACTGCTGTCCCATCAAGTGATTCTATATTGGCCTGTATCTCAGATATTAAATTAACACAGCCCTAGGAGATGTCAGATCACCTCTACTCTCTTACTAAGTACAAATAGATGATGGAAAGGGAAGTGACTTCATTACACTTGCTGGTGGAGATTACACTCAGTACTTGGGTCTCAGTTATGCCGTGACAAGTGGATTACAGAAAGGATTGATCTATAGATTTAGATACAGAGCAAGAAATGCAGTTGGATGGGGAGATTTCTCAGATATTATATTTATTCAAACCGCATAGACTCCTGAATTTGTCTTAACAAATAATAAGTAAGCATGATTAATACTACTACTACACTTATTACTTCTCTTGATAGGTCAAGTAAAGTAAGTTTTAGATTGAAATCTTAATCAACATTGACTCTCAACAATCACCTTAAACACAGGAGCCTCTGATAACCTTACAACTGGAGTTGTTTACAGATTCTTATACTTAGCAGTAAACTCATATGGAGATTCTTCTCCTTCAAATGAACTGATAGCTGGTGTTGGATCTAAAGTACCTTCTCCTAATTAACTAACTAAGAATCTAAGTTATCCAACTCAACTTCAATCAAAGTGCAATGGGATAAAGTAGCTACAAGTGATCTCTAAGTCCTTGGATATATCCTCCAAATAGATGATGGACTTGAAGGCCCTTACTCAGTAATCTATGATGGTCGATATGATCCTCAGACTCGTGTTTTCACAGCTAATGGGCATGAAAGTGGCAGAATATATAGATTTAAAATCTAAGGTGTCGATCTTAATGGATTTGGAGATGAGAGCACGGATGCAAGTATCATTGCATGTGTTAGTCACTCAGGATTACACATTCCAATATTAACAAGTGTAGATGAAACAGAGTTTTCTATTTAATGGAAACCTCATGGTAATGATGGAGGATGTCCAATTAGTAGATATAAGATTTACAGAGATGATGGAGGTGGATCAATTACAACTGAGATTGATCATGCAAGTGTTGCTGATAAGCCATCATTGACTCGTTATACTAAAGACTTAGGAGGAACAGAGACAGGGAACATTGGTCAAAGCTATTAATTCAATTGGAAGTGTATCCTCACCTGCTTTGACTTTTGTGCTAGCTGATGTTCCAGGTAAACCAACCCCTTCTCATGCAGATGTAATCTTCAATAGTAGGATTAACTGCGTGAAATGATTTAGAATGCAAGTGTCATAGGAAGATGCCATGCAGACTCTTGAATACAAGACAGATTGTTTTGATAGTAGCTCAATGATCCCCCGACTCTTTTTTTCCAAGGGGGAAAGGCGCGCGCTCAAGAAATCTGATGGACTAAAGAAACATGAATGAAGAGATTTGGACTTATCTTTTCTCTTTTAAATTTAAAAAGCTCGAGAACAGAAGAAGACCCATACAGATGCAATATCAGTGTGAGATAAAGATTCTCATAAGGAAACAAGAAAATATTTGAAATGGCGCCTTCATCTTTATAAAAGATGCTAGATTAAATTACCTTTTTTTAATTATTAAATGACTGATATTTAATTAATGTCTTTTAAAAAGAAAGTCAGGAGCCAAGGCAGTTATATGCCCTCTTGTTGTCTCTGGGCAGTCAGACCCAGTTGAGATTCAGGAGCCTCCTGGAAAACCCAGGACGGACTCCTCTAACACCTCGTCTGGGCCGTCAGAGCCCTCTTTTGAGGCACTGTCTTTTTCTCCTTCTTCGTCTATCCCTCTAGCAGCAAGAGTTATCCTTCTTGGGAGCTAGAGCTATCCCCTTTCAATGGATTCTCTTAGCTGCTAGAGGAATCGATAGGAAAGCATCACTGACCACTCCCACACTTCTCCCATATCTGGATAATTAGTCTGATAAAGTACGCATTACTAAAAAGGAAGCGAAGGACGAACCTAAGTCTTTCCTCAAGTTAAATGAAGAGAAAAAGAAAAAGAAAACCCTAAAGAAAGAATCAAAGCTCAACAAGAAAAAAAAGACTGTTGTGGTTTCTGTTTACCACGAAAAGAGACAAGAAAGACATGTTTCAAACGATTAATTAAGTTTAATAAAACCTGGAATTCATAAAGGGTAACTAAAGCTTTGACCTGAATTCGATCTGTTTGTTCATTGAGTTCCCAAGAAGCACCTGACTACATTCTCACATATCAACTCTGGAGATAATCTGGAAAAGATAATGGTCCGAGTGTGCGTATATATCCAATAATGATTTTCAAGACGTCAGACTTGTTTGTCCAGATGAGAGAGGAATTCGATTGATCTCATTGTGATAGAATGAAGAATAAGATTTGATATGTGACTCTTGAACGAGTTCAAGAGGAAGTAAACAGAATTGATCTGCAGAGAATCATGTGTACCAGATTAAATCCGCGATAAGAGAAGACTTGTAGCTGAAACTCTCTAATGGTTTCCAGACATTTAACAAATGAATTAATTCCCTTATTAAAGCAGTTAGTGATTTGATTGATACTGATACTGATACGTTGTACTTATGGATCAATTAGAAGCTATGGGAAACTTAGGAGATGTCACTAAAATTTTAAGTTAGTATCTTACTTTAAACAATTAGCCTTGGAACTCTAGAACTATACTCCAGGGTTTGACAGCAATCCAACATCGAAATTGGAAACATTTCTCCTCAAGTATCCGTTTCATCCTCTGTTTTACCTTCAATAAATTCACCTCATCTTAGCTTGTGATGAATCACTTAGAACCAAACAAGTGTTTGACTCTCTGGAAAAGGAAAATTATCACTAAGAGATCCAACATAATCTGACGGACTATTTCTGAATCTCAAGTATGACTTTTTCTCTTGAGACATCTCTTTTTCTAAATAGAAGGACTCATCTTTGCCACATTCATTGCAAGTCAGGGGAGCACTGGCCTATGCAGCATTTTTAAAGAAGACAGATCATTCGTTATAAATTAATGAATTTTTAAATGGCTGAACTAACTTTTACTTAAGACACTTTTTGACATAACGAATTTTGACGCAATCATTATTAATTATGGCTTAGCTATTAGAGATAAGGTTACAATGAAAACTTATAACTCCTGATTCATGTTCATGAAGCTCACTATAAATGTCAAGATCTCTTGGAGTCATTGAGAGAGTGGCTGATGACAGGGATGCATCTCTAAAGAGAAACTCCTTTGAAGGAGATAGTTTTCTAAATAATATTGACCTCTATTTGTATCAAGTTGACAAGGTATTTAATCGACTTATCTAGATAGTTCAATTTCTCTATCAATTCCACGTAGTTTCTACAAGTCTTTATGAAGATCTTCTTTATATGAATTTCTGAATTTAACTCTATTTTTATATTACCATTCCTCTGGTGCAATTTCATGTAAGTGGTCAATAAACATTTGAAGGTTCGATCCACTACTTCAGTTCTGGCATGCGATCCTAGTCCTCCGTGATGAGTCTAAGGTAAGTGTCTTTGCTGTTGTTGTTATCGTTTGATTGTATAGTTGATATTCTTTTATAGTTTATCTAAATAATGATTTCTAAGATAGATTTAATAGATTGTGTCAGTGCACATTTACTGAAAACTCTTGTAGGTCTACTTTTTCTCCCACTTTGATTCTCCATAGCACGTTCTCATACTTCTCTCTGATCGAGTAATATCGATATTTCCATACTTTGACTTGGTTCTCTAAGTTATTCATTAGAGATTAGTTTAGTCCTTTACTCACTCTTTACAACTAATTCAACTCTGCATGGCTACAGAAGGAGGAAATAATTTGAAGTAAGTCAGGGATTTCAATTGCAGATCCTGTTCTAGAGTCACCATTCATTTTTAATTGCTTTAAATTAGAATACACACTCTTAAGTATTGGATAATCTTAACATTGCCATGGAATGCAGCGAAATGCATAGCTACGAACCCCTCATCGCTATTGGTCTAATAATTAATGTATTGTCTTAGATCTGCCTTATAGAGTCTTTATTCTACTGGAGTCAAATTCTCTTTGTGAATCTTCCTTACATAGCCACATATTATCGCAACTTCTTGCTCGTTATTCTGTCTCAAATCTGATATAGTTATTGTAGAGAATTTTGATATTAAGGAAGAAATAATTTCATAAATTAATTAATTTCTTTTCCCCTATAATCAACAACACCCTTTCTTCTTTCCCCCAACTGCTCCATCGTTCTTTTGCTTAGTTGACGGCAATCTTTACCCTCCATTTTGATATTCTTGACATTTAAATTGATTGCTTTTATCTTAAAATAAATTCATAAGATAGTCATAAGTAGTGTTGAACGTGTCATCAGAAAATTGTAACAGAATGCATGTCTTGCCTGCACCTGAATCCCCAATGATTATTAATTTCACAATGTAGTCAAAGCAGATAATTGATATTTTTAATTAATAGTTTATACACTCGTTGTTCTTATACGTCGCAAAGTGAAGTGCAGAGCAACCTCTTAATTCGTATAGATTAGTCAAATCAAAATTACTATTGCTCAGAGTTTATTCTAGTTCATAGTTTTAAAACTTCATTATCACTGTAAAGATTTTCTATTCTGCCCAACTTATTGGAGACAATGAGGTATGAAAGAGTCTTTAAAAGAGAGATTGTTTAGACTCAGTGGACTCTTCAGTTGGGATAGCATTAGATTCTGTAGTTTAAGGATATGGCTCTGTAATATAGACTGATGAATAAGAATCATCTATGTCTCTCGTTTGTTTTAGAGACCTAAGAATCACCGTAATTTAAAAAATAAAATTCAAATATGAATACAGTCAATTCTTAATTCCCTTCCACAAATCAAGGCTCATATGCCATTCAACTCTTCACTCGTTCGACTTTAGGCCGTCAGCCTCTCTCAAACGAGTCTACTCGCACTTCCCTGTAGTCCACCTAACACAATTACCCCATAAGAGCTAACAGACTAACTGAGAAACTCAACGGCATCAATGTAAGTCACTTCTCCTGATCAATAAGACAGGCATAAAATATGAGAAATCGACTAAATTTGATCAATTAGATAAGCGAATAACAGATGTGGAAGATAAACTATTAGATTAACATGAATCAACTACTAAGAGAGTTAAGTAACTAAAAGAATAAGTAAGGATAGATGATTGACTCACAAGACATCCACTGTGTTAAAATTCATGGATGAGGAAAAAAATTCGAAGGAATTTGTAATTGAACAAAGAATGAGTGAGATTAGATCATTGGAGTGCAAAATATATGAAAAGTCTGAATAGGAGGTTGCTGCAAGAAGAGAAACAGAGAGGAAGCTGATAGCAACAATTGAGGATAAAACAAATGGATTAAGAGGTGACATTGCTATAATCAAAGAATAAGTTTGACTCAATTGAACATTTAAAAGCTTGTCTAGAGGTAAGTCCCTCTCCTTCTCATCCCCAGAATGATTTTCTCAAACTATAGAAGCTATCAAAGTGGAGTCTCAAGAGCGTGAAGACATAGACAACCAAATAAAAAGAAAGTGGATGATGAAATAGTTAAACTGCATGAAGATATAGGTCAGGAAAAGAAGGGAAGAGAAGAGACAGAGGAAGCAATCTTAGAGATGCTGAAAGAAATAGTTAATAGGATTAAGACAGAGATAGATAATGAATGTAAAGACAGGAAGAGAATGAAGAGACACTACTAGAGTTGTTAGAAGAGACATTTAATAAATTGAATGATGCTAAGTTGTGACATAATTAATAAGAATACTGAGAACCAGGGTAGAAATTCACAACAGAGGAAGTAGCTCGCATTCTATCATTGCGGTTCTTGGCCTCTTGATAGCCATTGAAGTCGGATTGAGGGTTGGTGTTTTACTCATCGACCAGATCTGTGGGAACTGTAGATGGGAAAGCAAGGTCTAAGATTAATTATAGTAATTCTGTGAGCTTTAGTTTTTCTTTGGTTGGGTACCTCTATCTCTGAGAATTGTCCAAATGCTGGCTATCCTGCTGTTCTGTCTGATCCTCCATTAGTAGGAGTGTGAGTGTTATTAGATGACATTGAGTAAATAGAGTATTAATTAGATGATACTTTAGACATATTATTAATAAAGTTGTATAGTCTAATTAACCGTTGGTAAATAAAATAAAATGTTGTTTCCTTAATCAAGAAGTAGATCTCCAGAAGCGAACTATATGGCTCAATCTCTAAGACACCCAAGACATCCATTGTCCCCTCCTGCTACTCATCATTTAAGTTACTCCACGGATACAATTACTCCTATGAAGTACCATTCTTCTGGATACTCTATAGATGCGACATCACTAAGACTGAAAGAGAAAGAAGATTTAATAGACAGAATGATACATGATAGAAATAAAATAATAGATGAATGTGATAGGATACTCTATTTGTACAAGTCTATATATAAGACACTTAAAGTAATATATTATTTATTTTATCACTCAACTAAAGCAAGTAATATCCTCAATGTAATAATCACAATCTAAATTCCAAGAAGAGAACAGAGAACACAAACATTTAATTATATCAATTGAATAAGAGAAATAACTAATAGAAAGAGAATAAGCTAAGAGAATGTATATCTTAGAATAAGATTATATTGCAATGAAGAAGGAAATAGATATCTTAAAAGAGAAATTGTAATATAAAGAGGATAAAATAGATAAATAAAAGCACTAGCAATCATGCATTATCTGCAATGTAATTTAAGTGGAAGTTCACTTCAATGTTAGGGAGACGTTTGAAGAATGGATAGTCTTTCGTCACAATAGCGCACTCAATGTCAGATGGTTTGAAGTCTAATGAGATCACAGATTACAGAGTAGATATCGCTGTTTAAATTGTTTAATTCTTATCCATGTTAGTGCCTACTTTCTCTCTAAGTGTACAATTGGTTGTTCTTTCCCATCTTCTAAGCTAAGATGTGAACAGGGATAGAGTACCCCATTTTGTGTTTGAATTCATCTGCTTTCATTCTCATCAAGAACAAAATGTCTTTTGAGTCAACCACAATCTATCCAGACAATAAGATATGTAATCCCTTACCTGGATTTCCAGTCATAATGCATCCAACCTCATCAGTGATGTTGTAAATAGAAGTAACACTCTTTGATACAATCATTTATCTTTTTCGCATTACTCTTCCTTTACTTACAGGAACCTGTCTCTGAGTTACTACTACCCCTGTATCTGTGCCTCTAACTGCAATGATATTCAATCCAAAGTTATTAACTGCCTCGAAAGCATACTCTAGTCTTGATTACACTTGATTGTCTTACCTACTTAATAGAGTTTACCATCAGGAGAAAAGACAGTTTTTGTCTGATCAAAATAGAAGCTGACATATTTAATTGAAATCAAAAGATAATAGCAAAGGACAGTTCAATAATAGATCAATTAACAAGGATAAATAGGATAACAGAAAGACACTCACTCTTAGACTTAATCAAGAGAATTTAATGATTTAAAGAAGCATATGTTAAACACAATTGAAATTCAATTAAATAGAGGAAAGATCTTTTTGAGTCCTATAATTCACATCATACTGATTTACATGTAGTGCTTATAGACTTAAAGGTTAACTCCATCACTTGTTACGTGAATTAGTCACTCAAGGAAAGAAAGAGAGAAAGGAAAGTGAATGAATAGTAATTAAGACAGTTCTGTGATAAAGTTATGACATTATAGAGGTATGAAAAGTGAAGCCTTATTAATAATTACATTCATCAATGGTTGGCTTCTTCGTTGTCAATTGCCGTGGTGGGT
>JAGYYO010000121.1:0-13950 GCA_021441625.1 Diophrys sp. 3 WChen-2021
CAGGACTGAGGTCCAATCTTGCTTGATGTACATAAAGACAGAAGGAAATCCACTACTGAGTCAACCATATATTAATCTATCCGAGTTTTTGAACATGTGGAAGACATTAATGAACTTAACAATTAAGTATAAGAATCAAACAAATACTGAGCTTACCCTCAGGTTTACGATTTTTTATAGAGAGAGAGAACTCTTACTTACTGAGTCGCATATACTGTGGTGGGACAAGCCTTTAATTTTTGGAGGAGGAGTAGTGAATTTGAATTTAACTTACCTATTCTCTTCCTAGACTTTCTTTATTTAGTTGTCGGATGCTTAGTCTTATTCATCTTCTTACTCAGGTGTTCGGAGGGTCTTCGAGACCTTTTCGTTTACATTTAGATACAATGAACAGATGGTCGTGTCGGATTAGTTGCCCCCTTGGGCTAATTCCTTCTTCACTTCCTCATCATGCGCTCCTGATGTCTCTATCAGTTTTGTTATTTCTTTGACCATCATTTGTGCTGGATTTTGTGGTGTGAATATTGGACTGTATTTCTTCCCGTATTTATCAAGTGAACCTTTCTTCCAAATTTGTTTAATCATCTTTAAAATCAATTTTTAAATATTAAGTTAATGTACCAATTATCAGAAACTTTATAAACAAAAGAGATGGTATTAGGAAAGAAAGAATCTGTGGATTATATTGTCAAATTTCTGAAGCTTCTGCTCATTGTTAAATGCGTCCTAGTTATTCAAAATCTACTGTCTTATTGACCAAAAAGAACCGTTAATTATATCTTAGTTGCATGTGGCTCGAGATGTTGAAGGTGAAGAAGAGGATTAAGAGAAAATCGGGGCAATTTTGGAGACAAATAAATAATTGAAAGAAGACTATTACTAATAATACTCTTATAAATACTCTATGATCATAATCATTAATCCATGGACCTAAATAAATTAGGTTGGGAATTAATTAAACGGCTTGGCAGTTTGCTAGTCACAATGATGCTCTTGTCAAGAAATAGATTTCTTTTGCCCCAATTCTCTTCTACCTGAGTAATCTTTCCTCCTCGTTACTTCCTTCTGACCCACATTGAGTGGGGTGGGGAGTTGGGCGCATTCTCAGACAGAAAGTATCTCCAAGACTTTATCAAATTCTTTCCTAAGAAGCTTAGATAGAAATGGGACGTGGAATGGCAAGCATAAATGCCTTTTGGAAACAGTAAATGAGATATTTATTACTAAATTCAACTATGATCTTATTTTCATATTCATTCTAATCTATATCTTCTATGTTTTCTTCTTCTCTTTCATTTGTCTTATTTTTTTCATGATCACTATTTCATAGAAGGGTAAATCAGTCCCAACTTTCAACTCAAACAAAGATACACTGGCTCTACCTTCAATACGCTCGTAAAGATCTCTTAACTTACTCTTCAGGGTGATTAATCATTTAATGATGGACTTAATTCTAGTCCATGGATTCACATCCTTCATGATCGAAGTCGACCATGTAAAAAGACTGAGGCAGATAAAATCTGTAAGACAAGACCTGACAGTAAATTGCCTGCAGATAAACTCTGCAGGAAAATCAGCAGATAGTATCTGCCACTATGTAAAATAGTTCGGCCTTCTGATCTGGGCTGCCTCTCTAGTTAAAAAGACAAGAGCAGATATTGTCTTCCCCATGAGAAAGATCCATATTAAATAAATATGAATTCTGAACTTACTCTTCGCTCGTCATACACTCTCTGGAGGACCTCTACCAAGACCACAGCGCAAGAATAAAGCAACTCATACAACCAATAATAATGTCTAACAAAATCTCTAGACCCTAATAGATATTTTAACAGCCTTGCACGGAGGACTGGTCCACCACTAGAAAATAAATGGGAACGAGAGCATTAATCCTCAGTCAATTTATACAAAGACAAGGATTTGAAATCCTTTAATAGAAAGTTTTTCTAACTTAGCAAGCTCAAAGAAGTCTCAAGCTTGGCCCAATGCACCCCAAACGATGAGGGACTAAGGGAATATACAAGATTTTACAGCAATCTATTTAAAGAAAATAACTAAAAATAAGAAAATCTAACATGAAGATCGACTCCTTAAAAGACCTCCACTCCCTATAAGAATACCATAATTCAAGAGTGGCAAGGCTCTCTCAACTGATCTCCTACCAGATAGCCTCTGGCCACAGAGCATCTTAAAGAGAAAGATTTCCCATATCCTTCACCACAAACCTCTCCCAAGCCATGCTTATAGAAACAAATGAATCCTCTTTTCTAAAACTAAACACAGCTGCGCCTCCCCAGCTGACACAAGATTAATCTGCATCCCTTCCTTGCTAATGAGAGTTTACGATTAAATCTGTCACTCCTAATCTCTAAACATATTTGGAGCTCCAAAGGATAATATTAACACATGTTCAGAAAAGATTATTCCACACATTCTCACATCTAGTCTCTCTACCAATTTGAATCAGAAAGAGAGGGAAGAAGAAACAAGTATATATTGCATTTATAGACTTTGCAAAAGCCTTCGATTAGGTTGACAGTAAATCCTCTCCTCTGTCCTCTGCAAATACATCCCCTCTCGTAGCAACATACAGATCATTTAAAGGTTTCTCAATCCCTAATAAGTAATACTCTATGAAAGAAACAAGTTCCACATTTACAAAGGGGTTCCTCAAGGTGTCTCCTCATCCCCCCCTCCTTTTCGCTCACTACCTGTTGATTACTTAAGTTCAATATCTAAGCTTATGCAGATGACATTGTCTTTATGTTAAGGGAGTTTGTTGTTTAATAGTATATTCTATTTCAAATTCTTTGTATAGATCTACTTTGATAGTTATGTATAGTCATGGCTTTAATGTACTGTTTGTTTCTTTTTAACTTTAAGCTTTCTTGTATCTTTTTTTTCTTCTTATCCTTCAAGAACACTTTTACTTCATATCTTTATTTTGGACTTAGTAATGCCTGGTAAAGTAGAAGAAGATACCCAAAGAGAGGAGACACAGATTAATTGGGAGTGTTCATTCTTATAATAATTAGTGAACTCTGTAGTTGTTAAATGAAAAGATTTTCAATATTGAAATCTATTTACAAAGGAAACAAGAGATCCACTTATAAATCTCCATTCTTAATCTTCATTTGCTAAAAGAAGTTTTCTAAAGTAAATCTCCCCACTTAACCCTCTCTACCGTAAACCCCATCAGAACAATAAACATAATCCTCCCCACCACCACTTCTAACAATCAGCTGTCCAACTCCCCAAAAAGAGGACTCTCTCCTCCCTTCCTACCCCTCAACCCCCCTTCCCACCACTTCTATCCTATCTAAACAAGTCTCCGTAGCTACAACTACAAACAACCCCAATGACCTTATCTCTACATCTATCTCTTTAGTCTGATGATCCTTCCATTAAGGAACACGAACTTAAATATGGAATAGAGAGAAGATTAGTGGAAGTGTATACTAATGATTTGATTGAGATGGATACGAAGAGAGAGATGTCGTATTAGGAAAAGCAGGGGAAAGGGAAGAAGAAAGGGAATAGGGATGGGGGAAGGGAGGAGAGTGTCTGTTTGTTTTAACGAGAGTGTAGTTGCAGTTTAGGCTTAGGGAGGCATTAACTATTGGTTTTATTTAGCGATGGGCTAGGGAACTTTGTTTTTTACGCACTAGTATATGAAATGTGTCGAAGACTCTAAATCTCGCAAAACCTGCTTGGCAATGAATATATGACTATTAGTTGATTATAGAATACACTCAATATTACAATATCTAACAAGTCGTTGATAATTAATGATTAAAGGAGCTACAATTCGTGATTAATGGGCAATTATCAATTGCCATCCACTGGTGCCACAGCTGAGGTTCCAAGTCTGTCCCATTTGGGATTTACCCCTCAAACTTAACCGGGCCAGTTGGGTTCTGCTTTAAACATCCTTCATTTTAATTCAATTTTTAGACTTAAATTTGATTAAATATGTCATTAGGTTCGAAAGAAGAACCAAACACCATCACCTATTTCTCCATCTTTTAGGGTCCATCACGGACATATAACTCCATGCTAGGCATATCATATTGCATTGATTATTATCATGCATAGGTAAATATATGAGTACACACCAACCCTCCCTGAAAATAATGGCAAGCCACCTTTTCCCTCAATGCGAAAGTATGCTAGAGAGAGTTGGGAGAGCAATGAGAGATAAGATTTCTGATTTTTATAACAGCCATCCATCCCATCCATCCATATATAATTTTGCAAGCTCAGCTGCGGATTAAACATGTTAAAGATCTGTATATATCTTAAGATTTACTTTAAATGATGAAGAAAGAATGACATGAAGAAAGTTTAATGAGGTGGACGCATAATTAGTATAAAAGTTAGTTCTAATTAATTTAAATGGGTGTATTGAAAGAAGTTCTCTTCAAACACTTCTCTTGCAAACAACTCCATCATTAAACTAACATTGTCCATCGAGATTTACAACCTGATAATATTCTTTCCAAAGGGCAACTAACTTGCATTCCATTTGCGATGCTAAAGAGTTTAACTGTCTTATAAACTTCTTTGAGTAGACATCGCTCAACATCTCCCTTCTTTCTTAAAAGGGTCCGACGGAGGCAAATTGGGGGACGAAACTTTCTGCCCAGAGTCAGTGGAGTCAGACATTGTTGGAAAGAAGACCAAAGCGAATAGTATCAGCAAATGCAACCTTCTTTAAAGTACTTCACAGCCTTGAAGTGGTTTCATTGATTAATCATCATCATCAACAAATTAGTTCTCTATTATCAATACTCCCACCATGTACTAGTGGAGGATAGTTCATTCATTCAGTTGGATTTTCAACGAACAATTCTTAAAGGAGACATTATCTTCTAATTGATATAATGACTCTAATATTAATTAAAAAATAAAGTGCAATAACACACAAGTGGAGATATAGGGAGATCATTAGGAGGTGAGCTCCGCATTCACAGCCTTGGGCTCAAAACCTTTTTTGGAGCTCAGATCTCACTTCATTCGAAGAAGAGAAGTCTCCTCTTATTTCTAACTGGGATCCCTGGCACAGTTGAAGCCCAACGTCTGGGACTAGATGCTAGCTCCAGTCTGGCACTACCAGTTAAACGACCTCAGACCTAGCTCTCCAGAATTCCAAACTACCCACTCTTGGAGGAGAACTTTCTCATGTGATTCGATGTCTTGAGCGATCTCCTCCAAGAAAGAAACTAAAGGGGAATAGTGATCCAGTGATATCAATCCGAAGACTAATGTCTAATGTCTAATTTAAATTATGAATGATGTATGGTGGTTTGGGAATCATTACTGTGTAGAACTACAGACATTCATCTTACTACCCTAATATACCATAAATGAGCACCAAGGATAATGAAGAAGAGACTCTTCTTTTCTAAACTCAGCTACAAACACTTTCTTCTAAGGAAATTATTAGTGAAAATGCAATTATAATTCTAGAATTTCTTACAGATAGATATCTCATTAATAATAATATTGATTAGTTGAGTATTTAATTTTAAGTCTCTCTTAGGATCAAGAATTCTGCAGGTTGAGAAAAACTACCAGACATGAAGTTAAAATCTCTGCATGCTTGCAACATTAAAGAAATGTATCTCTCCCAGTTGTTTATGCCCCAGACAAAATCACAAATCTCTAAGAAGATAAGTAAGAGGAGTCAATAATGAGGCTGGAAGATATGTCTGCTGAGGGAAGTGGTAGAGCTGTTGTAAGAATTCCAAGTATTCTCAGAATACAACTAAACAAGAGGCTAAAGGACAAGCTTGAGACCTTATCATAAGATTGTAAAAATGATCAACAGTAATCTCATTTCTAAGTTTGCTGACATCAAAGCCTAGGTGCTCTTCCATAAGTCCATTTTACGATACAACGATGTTATCTCAGCTCTTCCCATTATTGTTAATGAGGGATCTCCAATGGGGATCATCCATGACTTAACCCTCTCTTAGCGAAGTGTTCTTAAAGATAAGACCCGCAAATAAATCCTCGAGACTAATAGAGAGACTCTTGAATTAAACTTGAATGAGTTTGGTTAATATAAGTTTATTCCATTTTATGTTATGTAAACTAAGGATTCATCAGAGTCATAAAGATAGCTCTCTCTCTCTCTATCTCAAATATTCAGAAATCACGAACTTTACCCTTTCCTTGTATTATATTCAGTGGAGATTCTTTGTTATTATTGTTAATCAATCAAGAGGTGAGTGAAAAGTTCATATGGTCTTTTAGGTTATTTATGATTATAACTCTCATTATTCTTAAAATTATCGAGCTACTACTTTCCAATCTACAAATTCAATCATTTCTAAGATAGATCTGTCTATTTAAAGTTGGGACCCAGTCCCTATCCATTTACTCCTTAGGATTCATTTAATATATCTGGGGGGATAGGGCTCTATCAACGGCCTTCCTTTGAGGTTCGTCTTCCAACTATATAAGGTTTAGGATTTCAGTTGTGCTATTATTTGAACTCGGTGAAGTAACAAATAACATCTTAGTCTGACCTACTTTATCATTCATAGTTCTTTATAGTAAACTCACTTCATTCATTTTCTTATATTTGACAAATTAAATAATGGAAATTCTTTGAAAGTGTTATTTACTTAATTGTTTCCTAGTCAGACATTTTAGATCTCTCAGATTCTATTTTCAGAGACACTTAGATATTAATCATTCACAAATGAGGAGTGAAGTGTTTAATATAGGAGAATTAGATTACCTCTTCTGGTCCACAATTCCCTGTTCTCTCTTCTCACCTCAGGTACTATGCTGCTAAACCTTTCGCATCTTCCTAACGCTTTTTAGTGATCTACCTTTCATCCTTGATGCTCTACCTACCTCTTCAACTCTCAGTCTCATATTTTTCTCAAACTATAATTCTTAGAACCTCTAACAACATTAACAGAGATAAAAGATACTTTAAGAGATTATTCACTCACCCTATACTCTCCTCCAAACTCTCCTGAGTCAACCCAAGAACTATCTCTCCATAAAGAAGAGTTGTTCTCTCTTACCACATGCTGCCACAGCCATTTACTAATATCCACATTCACATAAATCAATATTAATTCTTCCCTCGACTAGTAACCCTACATTTGACTCCCCTTCACATTCATGTCTTATTGCCAAAGATTCTTACATTGCATGAATTATGCAACAAAGTAAATACAATGAACTAAATGTTGTAGGGGCTGCTCTCTAATAGTAATAAGTTACCATACTTTACTGCCTGGGAAGTGATGAAGAGAAATGAATCTATCTTAGATTTGAAGAATTCACTCTATCGATTGGAACATACAAGGGGATTGTCTTTTATTCCCTGACTGAAAGAGTTAGTCAATCAGCATCAAGGGAGTCTGGAATATTGATTGATGAATTATCAAGTTATGATTTCTATTTTATGGTTGAATCAGTATCAGATATAAGGAGCAGCTAACCAATTGGGGCTTAGACCATTCTTTGACAGAGATATGGTTGTATGCAGGGTATTTATGGATTCAAGGGATTTGATAGCTGAGAAAGCCCAAGAATTAAACTAGTTTAACTTACTCGTTGGCATAAAATGCTCCAAGAGTGACAGACTTAATTAAATCCGAATAAATGCGTCCATAATCTCATTAATCCTCATGGAAAGCCAGAGATTGGCGTCATAATGATTCATTACATACAACTCAAAGTCACCTTGATTTTATGCATGCACTGGATAGTCACTTCCAGTTCTTTCATTGTTAACCTCTTCTGATTCCCTCATTGCTATTACAGTTTCACTGGTTTCCAGAGAGAGAAATGCGTAGTGTTTCCTGTTGGTCCTTCTCATTAGTGCATGCCATCTTTATTTTTAATTAATCTGTTAAATAATCTTTTGAATTCTTTCTCTTCAATTAACTAGGTCCAGGAGAATGGCCTTGAGGGAGAATCTAATTCAATTGTCCCGGAGAAGGGTTTATAAGGAATTGGAGTGAAATAGTTATGGCCCTTTTAGCTTTTAGGTTAATTGCAGAATTCACTGTTGTCCGAAGCATAATAACTAATCTGTCAAACATGTAAGATCCCATCTGCACGTGCTTTATCACATATATATCTAGTAGAAGTAATATCTAAATGCACATTTAATATATTCATCTATTAGAATTGTCTTAGCGCTTGTTCCTCCATTTCAGTTTCATCAATAGTCAATTGAATTTGAAATAAAAAGAATTTTCATTTCTAAATTGTGTTTATTTTGTTTATTAATAAACAAATTCGAATATTAAATAGAACAAGAGTTTCACGCAAGAATGGAATGACTCTCATCATTAAAATAAGTCAAAGGATAGAAAGATGCATTATTTTACTATAAACAACCAAGAGACCCATAATAGAAGAACTAGTAAGAGGATTCCCAGGAAAAAAGTCCAAAACCAATTGATTGGAAAGAATTAGTCTTGATGAATAATGGAAAAGATAGAAACAGCACAAATGAAAACAACATAAGGAGCAGGGAAACCATTAAACTGAGGAGCAGATTAACACGATGAACAAGAAGATAACCATATTACTACTTAATAAAGATTATGAGTTAAATTTAATGATTATTTAACCCTTTAATAAAAATAATAATAATGTAATATATGAAAGGCTGCTCTCTTCGTAGCCTTCTTCGAATCCTTGGCAGCAAGAAGGGAAAAGCATTGGAAATTTCATTTAAAGAAGTCGAACTATGCCTTAGATAAGATCCTCTTTATATACTGCAAGCTTATTAAGAGTCAAGACACAAACGACATACAAAATAGACAAACCCAACTCCAATAAAGCTACTATACCTTAAACATTAATGAACCCTTCCCCACTTCTCTAATTTATTGTTAGAATCTAATGCCTAAAACTAAACATGAACACTTTAACAAGAGCATTTAATTACGAAGGAGAAGATGCTATAATACAAGTGACAGTAACCACTTTGGTACTCGCATTCCTATATGATACCGGTACTTTAGAAAATGATTCATATAATACTGATTCACTCCATTGTAAAGGTTAATAGTAGGACTATGATGATTACGAAAGGTTATTAAAAGAGTTTGTTGTTCATTATTTGATCAGTGAAAAGTCCTGTTGAGGCAGACATCAATGGTGCCACGTAGAGATCAATTGGTAGTGATAGGGGTCTTAGTGAATACAGACGCTCATAAGTTTATAGTAGGGAAGAGACAAGTAAATTTCATTTGGAATACTATGGTACTGATATAGTTGATAAAGAAGTTAAATTAGATATTCTTTTCTTAGATTCTCAACCACTACAATAATACGAGTGGGGGGCAAACACTTGGTTTCCTTTGATTAGTGATAGTGTAGTGATAACACTTTAACAATATATACCATCATTAATCATCTTAAGTCTCTCTTACTCTATTTCTCTACTTTTATTTTCCTTGGACAACCCTTAGAATTTAAACTCCATCAGTATTCTAAATCTCAAGATAGAATTCTGATTCTTTCTCATGTAAGTGTTACTTAATCTCACTCCCATTAAGCTAACAAAGGAAATATAGCGAGCTTATCAGATTAGATAATGTATTGAGTATTAACTAAAGAAGGGAATTAATTAAATAGTGAGAGGAGAAGAAAGAATGTGTGTGGTTGAGATTATAATTAGATTATCAATATGGAATATTTGAAATTATCAGGGTGGGTTTCCAATGGGTTTGTTTAGCAGTGATTGCTTCCTTTACCTAAATTTAAAGGTTAAGTTGGAGAAGATAGAGATACTCTGATAGTTCTGATTATAAATCACTGTCTCTCTCTGTTGCTTTTGATCTCTTACTCTCTCATGCATTTCTAAACTTTAATAGTTACTCTATTTTATTTTCTTTTTATAAAATATGTATTTTTAGAGATGAATGAACACTGAAGCGACTAGCCAGTTTCTCATTTTATCATATTTCTCTGAGTAGTCAGGCAACTCTTCATACTTAAATGATTCTGAAATTGCCTAGGAAGCACTCAACGCCGAGTGAAATTATACCTGCTCACTCAGCAGTTGTTGACTCTTAAGGGGGCTGCTTCTTTTCTGTCTTCGAGTTTGACTTTTTCTCCAGAGGCTTCGAGCCCTTCATCGCCGGAGAGGATTTCTTTTAAGACTCCAGTTAGTCTTGAGTGCTTCCTTACTCAATTTTAATGGTGCTCTTATTATCATTAACTTCCCTTCAAATGCTAAGCTCAAATTAGCAAGTTTGATGTGATTTTATTTCTTGAAAACCAAAGGAATTTTATCCTCGACCCTGTCTTAGATTTAGCTATTCTTTTGTCTTTAGCATTCTTTCCTATCTTGACTAATTTAAGATCAATGGACCTTTCACTATTCTCTTCACTCTGTGACCATATCAGTTTACCATACAAAGAGCGAGAGTCTAAATTTAACAATGTTGAGAGAATTTCCTTCTTAGCTTCATAAAATTTATTATTAAGGTCTAAATTATTGCTTTGAATGTCTTTAAACGTCAGCATGTAATACAACTAACTTATCTTGTAGACCACGACTAGCTCTAAATTGTTTGGCTCGGTGACCCTGACGTCTTATTTTTGAACGAAGCGAGATTTGGTCCGTTTTGTCAACTTCTTGTACTACACAATGTCTCTCTTCTTCAATTACCTATATCTAACTGTCTTTCTTACACGTATAGAGTGAGATTAAATATGTATGAAACCAGAATGGACTAAATAAGGTTCCTGCACCTCAGTCGAGGTGAAAGTAAATAGTAAAAGTAGTATCTAACAGATACCCTCTTTCAGGGAGATTCTTTGCAAGGTAATTCCAATGGAACAGAGGAAATCTGATTTACCCCATTATTAAAAGCATTTTAAAAAAAGAATCTCCCTTCTCTACTAATTTGAGGATTTAAATCTTTTAACTCTTGTGTATTGTAAACTTCTACGTATAGTATTACAAATAATTCTAAACTATTTTAATACTCAAACTCTAAAAGTAATAAGTAGAGGTGCAAGTCCACAACCTTTAGATTGATGATAGAGAGATTGAAGAGAGAAACAGTTGAAGGAACAAGTGATAGAAAGATGAATAGAGAAATTAGTTGTTAAGTTAATTACTTATATACACTTCATGACAATATCCATTTATATAATTAAAAAAACTAATTCAACATTGCTTAGTATTTTTAATAACACACCTCATTATAACAAAGTCTTCTGGAATTTCTAATATAATCATCATGGCACCACATAATATAATTGTAAATATATCAACACTTATGACTATATTATCTAATGCAATTAAACTCTCCATAAAGAGAAAAAGAAGCACTCCTCTCAGCAACACTACACTGTCCAATCTCAATATGGATACTCCTATTTAAACTATAATACGTTGTTAAATGATGAATAAATCGCTAAGGATGTTGATCCAGTAATGAAACTTCTGATCCTATTTCCAACAAGGGCTTCAGGGATCTATCCCATCTACAATAAAGAACATTCACACGTTGACTGTTATTATTAAGATATGTTTGCCCCTTCTCATTCTTCTTGTTATGAATCAGTCAGTGTCTCATAGCATTCCAAAGTCTGGAGAAGGAATGTTTGCACTATTGAACAATTAGATTATCTTATTTAGCATATCCATAGTCATGATCAAACAAATCATCATACCCATAGTAAAAATCTACTTCTGTAATAATCATCTCATGTCTTGTAGCAATGTCTGATAAATGTTTGCCTCCCACTTTAGAATCAAGTCTTTCAATATGAATAGGCAGAGGCAATACATCATTATCGCCCAAGTTATTCCAGACAAAATCTGAGAGTAGAAAGGGACTTGTCGGCGGTGCACCTCCTCTGAGGTGAGTAGTAACGAAGTAATGACAGATAACATCTGTCAGGAGTATTCTTGTTATATCAACTCCATGCACAAGCAGCCATTTTGGCGCTTAACTGCATTATTAAATGAGTTTTAAAAAAGAATAAGGAGATAATAGTATTATGAAAGAGCATAATGTCTATTCATTATTTATGATTAGAATTCCTCATTTTTATAGCGGAGAATTCTATTTAAATGAGCTTGAAACAGAGTTCGAAGGGGCATAACTCTAGAGCAGATTTGAGAATTCAGATTCAATTAAGATTTGTCATTATTCTTCTCGGTTTAAATGTCCCTGGATCTAGTTGAGAACAAGTTGTGCCGAATCATTGTAAGTCTCTTGAGCTATTTAAAGCAATGTAAGGAAAGAGAAAGATCCATGGTTGGTCTTGGTTACTATTTCAGCGAAGACTCTCACTCTGCTTGTAAGCTTACACACCCAGCACTACTAATGAGTGAATCACTTGATTATTTAAGTACATAACTATCTACGTTGAATACATGAATGTTCATATCTTTTATTTGTAGGAGGTTTGAAAAATAAAAATAGCTTACCTAAAACAAATCAAGTCTTAATGTTACAACTTGCTCTTTACATGCATGTATATCTTTACTTTCCATTTGGTTCCTGATATTTTAAGTGCACAATAGATATTCCGTCAATTCCTGATAATCCGTTTAGTTTTAGATATCTGTTTTTGAGTTTAAAATTACCTGAATTATTCAATTGTCAGACATTTTGAGCATTATGCTTTGCATTGGACATTACCTTAAGATGCAGTTAAGGGTTCAAGGGAAACCGAACATAGACGTACCCGATGAACCTTTTTTCTTAGTTGCCACAGCAATTCAAGTACCTCCCACCAAGTAGTAAGTACTCAATCAGAAAAATACTTTTGACAGAGAAGAAAAGAATCTACAGATGAAATAATAAATAAATGTTACTTACTATTTAATTTTTAATCTCTTAGACATGAAGAATTAAAAACTATTTAAAGATTGTTCATTGCACTAGAAGGATTCATGTACTCTCTATCTTCAGACAATGACTAACTCTTATCACAGAGTCTCTCTGTCATGGCCTCTCATACTCTTTCAGTTATCGAAACCTGTCTCTCATATTTGGTCAATGAGGATCTTGATTGTCATATCAGAGATGCTTAATATGTGCATGTGTATGCTGGGCCAACACCTAAAGGCTTCATTTAAACAATTAAGCATTCGACTGAATCAGAACATGTCTGAATAGGCAATGACGATCAATTAATTAATGCATTTAAGTGGTAGAAGATTGAGTGACATTATATAGTATATAGTCTTAGCAAAACAAATTCTTAATGGAATAAATGGAATCAGATACGAACTCCTTTGAAAACATTCTAAAGAAATAAATAAAAGAATAACTTTGTTAAGAATCATTATAAAATTAAATGAAGTTTGAATTTATAGATGAGGTCCGTACATTAATTCTTGTTCTCGACTCTCTAGTGCTCTGGTCTTCAGATTTATTTGGAAATCCAGTAAACATAAACTCCAACATAACCAGATACTTTACCAGTTAGTTGTTCTTCTTCTAATATATTGTCTCATCTCCACCTTTAAATCCACTTAGATCGCCACACACTTGTCCTTCCTAGCTACTATTGTCTATAAAAAGTTTGAAAAGACACAGGTAGTAAATTTCTTTACTATGCAGTCAAGAAACCTTTCCTTAGCTCTTAACTTATTCAATCGTACTCAATTTAGAAAGATAGAATACATCTGTAATAATATTCATTGAAACTTCAAGTAACAGTAAAGAAATATAAGAATCTTAAAAATAAGACATTTAATAACTCATCCACATGTTCTCTTCTTCATAGTTACTTATAATGGCACGAGTACCCTGTGTTAGGACAACAATAGACACTATGATTGTGAATTAAAGTGTAATGGGTAATGTCAAATGTAATGGTATATTCAAATAGAAAGCTATTGAGAGTTAGAGTTTGAAAAAGAGAGAATACTACAGTTGTTTTGGGATGTGTATTCTATGGGGAGAGTGCTTAATTACGTTCGAATGACTGACT
>JAGYYO010000122.1:0-13929 GCA_021441625.1 Diophrys sp. 3 WChen-2021
AGTTCCCGTGCCATTCTAACTGTCTCAGGACAGAGCTTAGGTTTTTGACTGAGGTCAGTCGGAGCCCAAGTAGGGGAGTACTTGCTTGCATCAGACCAAGTGTTTTTAACTTAAGTCTTTAAGTGGACATTTTTTAAATTTACTATTTAATTTAATTACTTAATAACTTAATCTAAAGGTGGGGTTCCACTTTCGTGAGACGTATGATAATTAATGAAGCCCATTGCTTTGTTTCTGCTAATCAATCTTTTGTTTGTAATTAGTCTCTTCGTTGTTTACCGCTACTTACTAGAGACTGAAGACTGTTTGGTTTGGAGCAGTATTCCAGGTATCTTAAAGAATGGGAAGACTTCCAAGAGAAAGCCATGCCTAGTCAAAATCAAAAGGAAGTTCGTCTAGTATTTCTACATCACAAATGAATGTTTGGCTTCCTGCTAGTCTCTGAATCTGTGTATCTTTTGTCAGGAATGGAGAATCTCAAGACTATTTATCCTTTATTCTTCAAAGAAGATACAAGTTGGTGTAAGGATCAGGAATAGGAATATTTCTGCTGTATTTTTAGACTCTCTTGCATGACTTCCTATATTAAGCATCTTTTAGATTAAATTACTAAATACTTTATAGACTACTACTGTGCCTTAGGTTAAAGGGTAGGCCAATCTGGAGCCTCATAACTCAATCTCCATGAACACATACATATAAAGAATGTTGAGAATAACCAATTCGGTTATTGGAACTTTAATTTTAGTTCTCCATGGCCTGAAGACATTTATATATTACTTGATTAGTGATTGATTGATTTGAAAAATGGCAGTCATTGGCTGTGAATTAATTATAGGGAGTTAGCTCTTGCTTTAAGAATAACAGGTTTAGCATTGTCAGCAGTAAGACCTTACTCCTGCCCAATCTCTGTAAATGTGAATTCCCTCTCCGCGTTGCCTCCTGCCGACATTTGATTATAATGGGAGGAGTTGTGTGAACTCTTAAAGATGAAGTCTATTTCCAGTCTCATATGCACTTCTTTTGCTGTTATGTTAACAATTTAATAAGTTTCATCACTTGGGAAATTATGACTGACTATCACGATTAGCACTTTAACTCTTTATATTAAATTAAATCTTCCAATGTTTTCCATGTCTTTTATGTTGAACTTCCTCTTCTGTCATATAATTAATTCATTCCTAAATAGGGCCATTAGCAGACCATCTCCCTGCACGAGTCGAAGTCTCATCATCAACATTATCTTTGTATGTGTCTTTCTCTTTGTCTCTTTTTATTTTCTAATATACTTGCTAATTAAATTATAAACTTACATCAATAGTAAAACAGACACTGAAAAGATCTAGTTTATATCTATTTGTTATTGGATACATGATTCTAATCAATGTGTTGCCATGATGAGCTTTACATTCACTTTCTTCATTCAATAATGAACAGTTGGTTCCATTCTCGTACTATTCAGTTAATAAAGGGAAGAGAAATCTTAGCAATGATAATCATTGAATAAGGATTCTGTTTAGGTAATTCTTAATGGTTCTGAAATTGAGATTTAAACCATGCAACCTATTTGTTCTATAGAATGTGTTATTTCAATCTTCTTCCATTCAATTATCCCCTCGACAAACAACTAGCATTCAATACAATCTCTCTTTTAAATTAAATTATTTCTTTAATAACCTTCATCTCCCTGCCTTATAATCACATCCTTTTTTAATAACTTACTTAACTTAAATAATCTATAATAAACGTAATATAATAATAGAAGTAGACATTGATCATGCTATTCTATCATTCAATGTTAATAATTCCAATACTGATACAATAAAAAGAGATAATAAACACTGAAGAAACTAAGAATAACCTCTAAATAAAGAACTATAAATCAAATACTCTAATGTCTCTATTAAAGACATGGAATGAATAAGAGACTACAAGACATCACATACTGCTACAAATGAATGACTATTCATTAACTTAATCCATTTATCTTGATTATTCTAATTAATCTTTAGATTGAATTAATTATTATATCTTAGACTTGGATAGTAAATAGACTAAAGATGAGATGTTGGTTGAGTTAAGCTGTTTATAGATATGAAGAATGAGTATTGATTGTTTAAGAATTGGATTATGCTTTTATTCATTTATATTAGAGAGGAAAGATTTATATACATTGGGGTTGAATTGATAGAGCTTGTATTTTAGTGAATGAGTACCTAGGAGACTTTAGATGAAATACAGAACAGATTATTCAGCAGAGTAAGATTATTTTAGAGGGAGAGATTAATATTAATTTGTATTAGAACTCACTTCATGCTTTAATAATTTGTTTCCCTCTTCTGTCTCATTTTGATTCTTCTAGATAAATCATTTCACTGATCTAATATCCCATAGGAAGAGATAAATTCAACATGGCTAAGCTATTATCTACTTACATATCTCTCTCTATCTTAAAGTGGAGTCTGTAAGCAGTTTGAATAAGTATATGAGAGCATTCTTAGGAAGCTCAATATTGTTTTCTTATCTTGTTTTTATTTTGATTAGAGTACCACTGTTAATACACTATCGGATATCATTCTTCTACCTTATCTAAAGATGTCCGGCTCTTTACTTTATAGATTTCCAAGCTATCAGTATTCCCATCTCCTCTTGCTGACTTTATTAATGCCCAAACTCTTCAAATATGCTAGTGCAATTCGTAAAGTCCATTAATAGGGACCAAACCAAAGTTTTATCTCCATTACTCATCATTTACCTTAGAGTTGTCCCACATGCTCATGTTCTCCAAACTAAACAATATATAGTCACTACTCGGTTCCTTCTAGATCTGCTGCTTACAACACTATGCCTCCTTAACACTATTTACAGGTGCGGTTGAAGCATGTCATCTAAGATTTGGATCTTGTGAGGCGTTCTCTTTCGAGAGTCTTAACGGATTAATTGAAGCAAGGTAGTGTCTCTCCGCTTGCATCCAAGATCCAAGCTTTCTCTTTCTTACTTCAGACAATGGCCCTCTTAGACATTGTAAATTTACAGAGTGCAATTGCATCATCATTCCATGCCAGCGATCCATAGGATATGATTCACTTTTGTTTATCGTAGGTTAGAGCATAATAACCTCCAAGCAGTAATCCATCATTATTCAAAGGTACTGCAACACTTCTAATATATGCTGTAGAGAGCTTGTTAAGTTCTTTTTCTTGATCGCATATTCTTTCACTAACCTGTTTTGTGTTTTAAATTCTTATATGTCAACTAACAAGGTACCATGGATGCCCAATCCGAGATAGATGGTTTAGTTGTGATATTCCTTTTGATATATCAATTTAATGCATTTGTTAATTAGATAATAAAGAAAGGATATTATTTTAAGAGTCTTTTAATGAAAGAGTTCGTTGCGAGACATTTAGTTCTTTTCTAGAACTAGTCTCTGCTTTGTTTAGAAGGAAATCAGTAGAATTAAGCATATTAATAACCTTACTTAACATCGATGTACCCTGCATCTCTTATAATCTTTCTATTACCTTGTTTATCTGAATTCTCTTAGCTAGTGTATTCTTACCTAGTCTCTTATCTTCCATGAATAGAAGAGTACCAATAAATTGGATATAAGATATTAGAAGTAAAGTATACAGCTTCAATGGTATCTTCATTGTTGTGTTTATAACTCCAATAGCATCTATACACTATCCCATTCATCATTCCCTACCTGAACCCATGCAATCTCTCCCTCTCCAAACTCTCTTAACTCTCTCCCCTCTGCATCCCCTCCCCTCACATTCGACTTTACCCCGTTCCCCTTCTCTTTCAATATTAACCCCTATCCCTCTCTTTCCCACTCCATCCTCCCCCACAATACATGATATGAATAGTTACTCTCTTCCATTCATTCATTGGACTGTACACACTGAAGGTACCTATGTAGTAATTAAGTATTCTAATGATCATTACTTAGATAGAACTTTAATTAGAGAAGAGATAGTCAAGGAAGAGAGCTATGGGTGAGACAGAGATGGAGAGGAGATGGAGAGGAGATGGAGAGATGGGAAATGATAAAGCAGGAGAAAGGAGAGATTGAAATGGGAGAAATAATGGAAGAATCTGAATAAGAGGGGAATGGGAGGAGGAGGGATTTGGAATTTGATGGAGAGAGTGGGGAGATTAGTTAAATAGATGATAGAGAGGAGGAAAGAGGATTTGAAATGAAAGTAATGAGTCAGGAAGGGTACCTATAAACAAATGTGGTCGCACATACTTGGTTATGTCTAAACTTGCAAGCGAGGGTGAATCAAACTGACATTCAGATCTTTGCTCTCTTGATTAGAACAATGGGATATAAAAATTGAGCACTTGCTTTAACTCTAGGACTGATAAATGGCTTTAGGAATTCTTTAAACAACTTCAACAAATCATCAATCTTGTCCTATGGGATTTCTTATAGAGATTCTCATTATCTAAGTTCAACTTCAGCATTGTCTTGTCTTTGTTCATCTTCTTTCAACTACATTAGTTTAATCTTAATACTCTCAATTCTCTAGACTGTTTCTCTCATCTGGTATCCATACCATGTCTCATTAATCAACGGAAGATCTACACGATCGCCTCCAAATTCCTTCCCGTTTCTCCTTCCTGTTTTTCATTGTTTGCTTCATCCTAGTCTAGATCTTCATTATTGATCATCTCTGACCACCTGATACTCCTCCAGTATCTATTACATATTCCCTGCTCATAACTGCATGACTTATCAATTCTTTTCTCATAGGTTGCATTCCTAAGTTTTCATCATCCACTATCTGTTTGTATTTTATCTTTGTTATTTATTAATTACAATCTCTTCTTCTTTCTCTTCCAATTCTGTTCAGATATTTCTAATTGCCAGCTATTTTCAAGACACTGTACTAAAGGTTATTCAGTGTCTCCCTTAGCCTCCTTGCCTTGTCTACCCATCATTTCATTGCATTGGTTATGTTGGGGTTATATTTAAATGCAATGGGGCATCCTTGGCATATTATGTGTCGCTTCCTAACTTAGATTCTCTGGCACTGTAGTTAAGCTAAGGGCTTAAAGAATCATCAACTAGATAGATTCATCCGCCAACAGCTAGCCAGGGAAGTAGTCAACCCACTTAGCTTTATTCTTGCAAATTGCTGTAGGGAGACATCAACTCCATTCTATATTGTCTCTTTATCATCTACAGTCACATCAGGCAACATCTGTTAATCCTCTTGAGTGAATTTATCCTGCACAAATCTCTCCAACATTTCAGCTGTGGTCTTTATTGATTGGGTTCTGCCTTCCATTATTCATGTCTTTGCTGTAGAAGTACTCTCCTCTTGGTTACGTTTTTTGGCTAGTCGTATCTTTGAGACTGCCTCTTCCAGTTCATCTCCATGAAGGCCTTCTAGAGATTATTGTCTGTTTGTGTCTAGTTTAATATCATCATTCTGTGTCCTTTGGAACAGGATGTAGGATTTAAATGGTTTGTATAGGAATTGGTATACTCTTATCTTCCCATTCTCCTACTATTCGATGACATTTCTTTGCAGTGTCATCACCATCTCGGTCACTTATTTTATCTTTTTGGGCATCTCAAAGCATACTAGGACTGATTTGTGATCTGAGCGGCCAATCTGCATATTCCTCTCATTGATTATTTAGATGTTGGAGGTGATGACGTCCAACGTTTTTCTTTTTCTGCTTTCGACCTTTGTGTAATGTATCTCTGCATTCTTCCTCCCATACCTTTGCAGTAGTCCTGCATCCCTGTTAAAGTCCTTCCAGCTATGAATGGGATCTCATCCAGGTATATGGTTTTAATCAGATATATGTTGTGTCTATTCGTAGGATTATTATACAAATTGAGTACCAACAGAGACTTATTGTCTTCTCCATTCTCGTTCTTGGTAATCTGAATTTGGTCCTTGCTTTCTATACTTCCGCGCTATCAATGTCGTTAAATATCAATGTACAGAGACAGCCGTAGTTGTTCTCCTTTTAAGGTAATATTTGTATTTTGTCCTTTCCACTCTTTATGTTCTCTGTAGGGTTCCTATATTAATACTACTTTAAGAGTATGCTTATATAAGTATCCTCTTAGGTGTATGAGAAGGTGGAGCGGTACAGTGGCCTGATGTTGAGTGAAAGATTATCGAGTAAGCGGTTTGGGGCAGTCAGAAGAAGATTCCATCACTTATTTTGAATTTTAAGTCACTAACGAATGTACCGTTTGCTCCTCCTCTTTCGCAAATCAGAAGTGTCCTGTCTCCTAGCTCTCATCAGTCTTGTGGAACACTAGGATGTAGCCAATGGCTTTAAGAGTCTCCCTGGCTCTTATGTATTCACTTCTCTTAATCTCAACGTGGGTAAATCCCTTTGCAAGCTCTTCGTTGTCAATGATAAGGTCTTTCATCCTCTCATCTGTTTACTACTCCTGTGAGCCAAGGATGGCCAGTATCTGATTCTTGGTTCCCCTCTGTTGTGGCTTATGGATTTGCACATTCTTGAGAGCAGAATTTTCTGTGACTGATCCTTCTTCTTCAGTTGGTCCCATTCTCTTTTTTTGCATGTACATTTGCTTCATTTAATATCAATGAGCATCCATGGCTTCTCTCTTCCATTCATTCAATCTCTTCCTGTTCTCCTCAGTAGCTTCTTAGAAGATCTCTTTGTGAGTAAATATTTGAATTGTCCTCCTTTTATATCTGTTAGCCTGAAGTAGATAGAATGTGTCTCTATAGTTCTGTACTCTGTTCTCACTCTCTTGTCCTGATCCCTTTTCCCCGAAGCTTACTACCTTTTCTCTAAACTTCCCATTGCTTTACTCCCCTTCTAGATGTGATTACTTTCATTTAATCTGTGAGTCACAAGCGCCGTTGTATTTGATTCAAGCAGCGAGGACTCCTCTTCCGTTTGCTTCTTTTCTTTCTTCTATGTTCAACGTATGGGTTTATTTCCAGCCTTTGCCAATACTCTTTGTGACCAAAACCCTTCCTGATATTAGGTTTTGTTTGGTTCAATCTCCTTTTTACAACATTAAAGCACTTGTTAATCAAATTAAATAAAGTATTTATTCTTTAATAAGTTATTTAAAAAGTAGGTTTCCAAAAGATTAATTAATGCTGTATCATAATAAGAGGAGAGGTTACTTCTTAACTATAAACCCCTTTAAATCTAGATGGAAGGCCAGATATGTGATTATTAATTAATTTAATAATTATGTCTGCCTTCACATGTCTTGAGTTTCTTTGCACCATTGAGTTTTTCTTCTTTCTTTACAGTCTTTTCTTCATCTCTCAATAAGTAATCCTTCTCTAACAAGAGGTGATCCCTTTTTCCCTGTAAGGTGTGCCCAGGAGTATACCTCGATCTCAAAACCCCATTACCTCTAGACAGAGAGGTTTTCCATTTTAATTAAAGGTGTGCCCAGGATGTAATTTCTTCATAGGTGTGCCCAGGATGCCATTAATGATTGATTAATCAATCGCAACACTGGGGTACCTAATCTCGCCCCTAGACATTGAATATCGAGTTCAATCATCTCCCTTTAATACTGATGTCCTTTTGAAAGAACGCATTAAGAATTCTAAACAAAAAATAGAGAATTGCCCAAAGGATTTTTGTATGATTTAATTTAATATTCTGAATCAATCCTAATATTAAAGCATGCTCTCAACTTTGGATTCCATTGCTCCTAGAACATGTAATCTGATTCGGGAAGGGCTCCACCACTCTCTTTGAGATTCTCTTTTATGAACTGATGATTAAGAATCCGTACAATACTTATCAAGAGATCAAGGATTAGAGTGGCAATTTGATTCACTATCATCACTTGCTTGAAATTATCGACAGAACCATATTGTGAAGAGCAAAAGTGCGATAATTATTTTACTGATGTGGAAATGGAATTAATCATCTTCCAGTGGGGAAGTAGGAGAGGGATGTGGAGAAGATCTTTTCATTATTCCCTCTGTATTCAGGAGTGTCTTGGAGAGGGATACAGGAGGGAATCAATAGAGTTCTCTAGTTATGTAGCACAGGAAGAAGAGAAATGACTCTTTACAGCCTAAAGAAAATGCAAGGGGTCTTCTTATTTAATGGGAAAAGGTGATCTAAGAGGAGATAGAGCTTTGGGTAGAGCACTTACCTTTGCTTTTGGAGGAATTTGGTGCCTGGGAACCCAAGAAAGACCCATTCACATTGTCTCGAGGTTTTACTCTTTCTGCTAGGCTGTCAGGAGCTCTGGCGCAAAGATTTGCAGCTGCTTCCCTGCCATTTGCTTTTTCATTAATTAAAAGTATAAAAACCGAATTATTAGGTTTAAGCCATTTATAATTTAATTTACACCTCATCATTAGTTACCATACTGTGAGGAAAGATTGCTGGCTTTTAGAAAGTTCATTTTCTTTCACATTTGATTGATTTTTCTTCTTGATTCTTGATTCTGATAATTCAATGTTAATTAAATTACTCTATGGGTCCTCTGCAGTTCAATAACTGCTAACTACATACTGATACGGTGTCTCGCAAGGTTTATATCCTTCTGTATGCCTTGTTTTGTGTCTTCGAGGAGCTCGGCTGGGGGATGTTTACCTCTTCCCCTTGAGTGGCTGGCTCTGGAGGCTGTGGGGGCAGCTTAGAGTGTGTGAAAGCCGACTTCACTCGTGGGGTTAGAACCTGCTCCCCCTCCGAGTGTTCTTCTAAGTCTTAGGACCACTTGGACTACTCCTCGAAGACCTCACACATTTAACTCTCCTCTATTTGCATATAATGTTACTGTCATTTAATAATTGATATTCTTTAATTAATTAAAATTTATTGAATATTGATGAATAATTGACAGTATTCTCTAGTAGTTCTGTAGTAGTAATAATACTCCCTCTGTAAATAAGAACTACTCTCCTTTCCTCCTGACCCAACATCTGTCTCCCCTCTTCCCACTCCTTCTTCCCTTTACCCTGTTGTCCCTCTTCTCCCTACCTCTCTCCCCCTTTCCTTCCCTTCCATTTCCCCTTCTTCTCTGTTTCCCTCTCTTAAGTAGCAGCAGTTCCATCAAGTATCTATGAAGACACACTCAATGCATGAGTAGATCTATGATTGACTGATGGTGATTCATTTGATTCGATGGTTGAATTAAGAGTTAAGGGTGTTAATATGATGGGTGTTTCATAGGTGGGATAAGGTAATAGAGATGGATTAACATTTGATTTTGATAGAGTAGGGGAATTATTGAGGAAGAGTCTTGGAGAGAGATGTATTGTTAGAGAGCAGAGACGGAGGGAGCGTTTATATTATGTTTCAGGTTCATTTGAAATGTTTAAATGGAGGATTATCAATCTTCTGAAGAGTGTTGCTAGCCTTCAATTTCGAATTAAGATAATTTAGTTGTTATCGTAATAAATCCCTGTGATACTTCATTCAAAGCTTTCAAAGATTCTACTCAATCAACCAAATACTCATTGTCAATATGTTCAGATAAGATATCAAGCATTAATGTTCGCCCCTCCCTCATCAAAAGACTATCCTCCATAACTTCCATTAACTATTACTCTTAAATAAAAGCCAGAATCCCAATTGTCCTACATCCCTATCCCCTTCCATTGTACCATTCCCATCTAAGATCTATTAATTCTCTCATCATTATAATAGTCAAGCACACTATCTCTCATAGACATGCTATCATTAATAATACCCGTCTTTCTATCATCCACTTCTCCAATCCCTAAATATAAATCTATTAATAATAGATATATCATCAGAATAGTTATTATTAACAACTAATAGCAACTCATTCACTTAATCTACTGTTGTTATTAGTGGCGACATTGGAGGAGCATTTAATACTCATATACCTAATCTGAATGAATGGATTACAGATGCAGAAGAGATTATATCAGATATTGATATTATGGGGAAAGATTTGATTGATTGGTGCATGTAGTCAATGGGTTTAGGTCTAGTTGGATTATAGAGTGAAGAAATTAATTATGGGAGATAGAATGTATTATTGGTGTAGATTGTAATGCAATAATGTGATATTAGAGGATTAGGTAGTCTGATTGGTGAGTGTTTACTTTAATTAGAGGAATTCAATTAGCTATGTACAAGGAGTAAGAGGTAGTCACAAGTAAGACGTACCTTCTTTTTTATTTTCCATTAAATAGATCATCATGAACTCTCTTAGGCCCTCCCCAGAATAGAAAGCAGTATCAGTCCCTTGTATATAAGACTTCTCCTTCCCCCTCTTCCTAAACCCTTAACCAAAATCGTTCCACTTTCTCCCCTGCCTACTCTCCTACCCCTCTCCTTCAACCTCCATCTATCAATCTCAATCTATCCATTCCCCAAATACCATTCTATCAGTCTTCAAAGAGTAATCCAAGCAATCCTTTGACTTAGAAGAACACTCTGAAGGAGAGCATGCTCTCACCCCTCGAGTAAACTCAGCATTCGCTCACTCTAATCTCCCTCCTCACCTCCCGACCCATCCACCCAAGTATAAGAAGTAAGCATCCCCTTTTGATCTTTTCTAAGACACAAAACAAGGCATCCACTACGTTATAAACCTTGCTATCCATCTTATCATTATATAAATAGCAGTAATCGATAGTACCAATTGCTAAATCAACATTCTCTGTATTAAATCATTATATTCTTAATGAATAAGGACTGTTGATTCATTTATTGTATATGTGGCATTTACTGTAATGCATGAAAGAGAAGGGTTAATGGATAAGAGAGTCAGGGAAGAGTAAAGTCATTTGGGAGAAGGGGGCAAGGGAGGGTAATTGATGCTTGGTTGGTTAGATTGGGATTATGATAGAAGGAAGGTAATTGGAAAGGGAGAAAAGGTGGGGGAAGAGCTTATTTTGATTGGTAAGAGCATATGGGGACAGGAGTAGATACAACTGGTCTTTTATTTTGCTTTCTTGCTGTGTCTTCATATCTATTTATTATATTAGTGAAACAACTCTCACAAGGAGTAATAAATCAGGAATTAAGCACGGCACAGCTCGTATCTTTCCAGAACAAGCCAACACTTCCTCTTGTTACTCTTTTCAATACCTCTTAACCCCTTTCAACTCATCTGACTCACTTGAGTCGACTTCTTTAGGTTTAAGGATTTCAGACTTTATCTCAATGTTGTCTTAATCAAACTTAACTTAGATGGAAAGACTATCACTCTTGATGTTGAGGCCTCAGACACTATTGAAAATGTTAAAGCTAAGATCTAAGATAAGAGAAACTCCACTAAGAAAAATGAAAACCAAAGACACTAAGAGGCAGCTTATTCCTCCCCCTGAACCTCACAAGACCTCCACGTCATCCACTTCTACGTCGATTATTTAATAATCATCACCACCACCACCAACAACTCTCACATGAGACCTCTATATGAAACTGACTTTTATATTAAAACTAATGCTTGAATAGATGGCCTTATAAAACAAAGTAAGTGCTTTTCTTCCTAAGAATAAGATTTGACATTAGATCATCCATTGAGAGAGTTTCAGGTTAGAACCAACTGAAAATACATTTAGAGTACAAGTCAGCATCCTTAATGTGTAATGTTACTCTATCCTTAGTCATAGATTCGATTCAGTACTTTAATACAACCAATTGCATATCCAAATACTTCCTCGAAGTCTTTATCTTCACTAAAGAGTATTACTTCGACCTCTCCATGATCTGCAACATGTATTCCAGAGGGATAACCAAATATATCAAGTCTGTATGTTGAAATCAGTCCCGAAAATTGGGTTGGTTAGACAGAGTACAATGAGGATCATTGGCAATCACTTTCAGAAAGGGAATATTCCATTTCATACTATATTTATTAATAAAATAATAGATGATGGCAAGACTCATACAGATATGCTGATTTTAAACTTCTCTACTTAGGACTACTGTAGGGACTCTATCACAAGTACAGCAATAGATTTTATAATATTATCATTCTATTATTCCTAGTAACATTCAAATAGTAATATGTCATTTTCTAAGACTCCATTGTTTGTTACTCCTCGAAGGAAACAGTGAGTCTTTGCAATGGGAGTATGATCAAAGATTTGCTTAAACTTGAGAAAGGGATAATCCCAAAAATTGGTAAATAAAACAATTAAATCTTCAAACTATTGATTTAAGGAGCTTTCTTAGACGAAAGGAGGAGAGAAGTGTCTACACACGCTTGGTTGAGGGCTCGGACTCGGCGTGTTTGAAGTCGGCAGCTCAGAAGACAGCAAAGAAGCCGCACCCCAAGCCTCAAGAGCCTGCCACTGAGGGTCACAGGTAAAAAGACCCAGCCGCTGATGAAGCTTAATTTAAATTAGTGGTAGCAGATTTAAACTATTCAGTCTTTTCCTACCTTTGATGATCCATTGATAAAGAGTTAGTTAATAAGACAGTCATTATCAATCCCTCTCACAATTCCAATCTCTTACTTAATACATCTCATCTTGTGTCTATTGTATGACTTGGAGAATTCGAGAGTTGTCTTCTTTGATCATCTTTGTAACAGAGAGCTATGAGACTAGCTTAGAATAGAACCATTCAATCATATAGACATTCTCCAAGGCCTACTGATTTAATATATAAGAATATTATTATCCAGATGGATAGCTTGAGATATCAAACTTATAGCTAAAGAAGTCTGAGTGTTATTAGCTAGTGCCATTTTATAAGGAACATACATAACCATTTAATTCTTCTCTTGTATCTTCACTTTATTCTATTCCAGAACTTGTTTAGTAATGCTCTTTATGATGACTACCTTTAAGGTATTGACTATATTTGAAATAAGAGAAACATATTTTTTAATTATATTCAATAGTCACTGGCGAGAGTATCTGTCATACGGCTTTATGCCATCTAGTATTATAATTCCTGAATGCTTATATTAATCATACTGAGGAGGAGTGACATACTTGACTTCTTTATTGTAAAGAAATCTAAAGGGTTATAGAGACAAAGGGTCTTACCTCTTACCCTCTCTCTTCAATGAGGAAGTTATGATTACATCGCAACCGAACATAAAGTTTTTTAATTCTCTCATAATCTTAGCTCTAAGAAATAAAAGTCAGGTTTTCAATGACAACTAATATAAATTAATATTTTCTTAGAATCTAAATCAGTTGAAGCTACATTTTTGCATCTAACAGAAGAAGAATAAGCTAGGTGAAGGGCTACATGCTGGATAACCAGTACAGTATACAGTCTTATTTTACTAAAGTAAGATCCCTTCTTCATGCTTCAATGAGACAGTTGATTGGATACACTCCAGACCATTCTAACTATCTTAGGGATTAATTTCATTAAATGGAGACAATGATTTTAGAATTAAATGTCATTATAATGCCTTTAAGTTCTATTTGGATCATGTAGTCTTTGAACATCTAATTCTCCCTCTAATATTCTTAACCTTTACTCGTCCTATGACCCACTTGGGTCGACTTTAACACTAAATCAAAAAACCTTCATGGTAGTAGTAAAGATTGTTGATTTGTCTCTGACAACAATCAAGGTTAATTATATACAGCACATTGAATAGATTATGCTTTATTTAAATTTTAAAACCTCCTGAGCAAAAGACCACTTGGCAAAAGATTGATAGTTTTTAAAAACCTCAAATTGGAAAAGTACAACTTCCACAGCTAGAAGAGCCTCCTGGACAAAAGGGTGATCCAAAGAGGTTCCTCTTCCAGCTGAAGAATGAAGAAGAGTTAAAGAAAGAGTAAAACCTCAAATGGATGGAGACCTCAAAGACAGTAAAGAGATGGAAATGTGCCCAAGTAATATAATTAAATTAATAATGTCATTAAACCTCAATCTGAATTTTCGGAAGACTTATCACTGTCAATAGAATCTGTTTCTGTGTCAAGGCTCTTAGTATCTGTATCACTTTCAGCATCTTCATTGTCCTCCTGAGAGCCAGTA
>JAGYYO010000124.1:0-13902 GCA_021441625.1 Diophrys sp. 3 WChen-2021
CTAGCGGGGCAGTCAGAGATGATGACTACTAGTTTGGCATAGATCTAAATTTCTAGATCAAGAGTTAGCTCCTAACCTCAACAGACTTGCATCAGAGTCTTATAATGCTCCACTTCTTGTCTTTAGACACTCAATCAAGAACAATGAAGATAGCTTTAACAACTAACTCAAAGATTAGTTGGGCATCATAACAACCCTCCTCACTAAGAAACATGAACTCTACACTGCCTATGACACCTTAAGACAGAATAGAAGACTCTCACTAACCTCTCCTTAATTACTTGATGACCAAGATGTCATTCATACCTAAGGGGAAGATTCATGTGTCTTCCTTCACTTAAGTAGAAATGATCATCAAGACAGTAGTCAGACATAGCCTTGATTCAGAGAAGACCTAGGTAATGTCTAACCTCTTAGATGAAGAGAGTTATAGTCAAGTACCTGGCTGACTACTCTCCTCTCACTTCGGAAGCAATGAAGTTATTCGACATAACATAGAGATAAGTCAGGTCTACCTAGTTGAGGTCACTATTCTCTTCATCTTTCATTTCTTCAGTATTCCATTATTTAAGCTTTCTTTATGTCTTTGACCGTCTCTAAGGTCATGAACTCATCCTATTTTCCATGTTTCATCAATCCTGTAATCATTTATTGCAGCATTGGTTCTGAGTGCTTGAGAAACATAAGAACGTATTTGAAAATGTACTCAGATGACGTCATTTACATTTAGAAATTTCAACTTCTCTGCGAATAGACTTATCTTAGTTTAAATTGCTTTTCGCTTACATTGACTAACATTAAGATTAATGAATAATGCTTAGAATAAATCATCTCATTTTTATATGTATTATGTTATTTGTTGACTCTCCTTCTTCATCCTCCATGCTATTGATATCTAATTTCTTTTTTTCAACTTTTTTTATTTGAGTTCTCATATCATGTGTACATCTATTTTCTTTTCTTGGGGGATCTTAGACGATTGGCTGCTGGTCATGAGTATAAATACACCGTTTATCTATCTTCTTAGTCAGAGACTCAGGGGGAGATTGAATCTCACTTGCTTTTTTAATAGTGGATTACTTGGTTTTCTAGATCTTATTTTATTTTCTAGAATTTTGCGCTTGTCATCCTCAGTGTCGGTGTCTTCTTGTTCAATGATCTTTCTGAGTTTTATACCTTCTATGGCAGCCTTTCTCTTATATTTTTGATTCATATTATATATAAGAGATCGCACAACTTATAGCTTGTCGTTAAAGTGTCTTTATTATACTGTTGATATATGCGCATTATTCTGTGCAAAGTAGGCACGAAAACTAGATATAAGTCCAACTGACAACAAGTGCTTCATGTGATTGTTGTCTAAATGAGCAATTCTCTTGGCAACCTCTGATCTTGGAACCCTTAATTCTACTCACGAATTAGCTGATGATGAAGATAAAAGAGAAAAAGATTATAAATTTCTTATGAATCAATTAGGTAAATAATCAGAGATGCCCATATATCAATCATTGTTGATTATCCAACATGAATGGGGCATCTCGATATGTGAAGAGGGTTCGACTACGTCGAGGTCGATGTAAAATTGATTAAAAACACTATGACCTCGACGTGGTCGGACCTCGACCCGGTTCCACCCAAATGTTGGCAATAAAAAATGTCTTGAAAACTCCCTAAATCGACACGCGGGCCAACAAAAAGGCGTGGGTCCATCAAAAATCTTCATAGGAGGTTCCAAGGGCGAAAAACCTAGGACAGAGTCTTGCCCATGTGGTAGTGTGACTCTGGGCTTCGAATTGAAAGGAGGGTTAATTCCTTAATTAATGACAAATTCGGAGTTTCATCTTAGTTGGAGTTAGTTAGTTAAATAATCTTGGTTTGTTTATCATCATCTGGTGTATTTTCAGAATTCTTACTTAGTTTCTTCACTAATTAACGATAATCCCTTTTATCCTTTTTGTCAGGTCTTTTAGTCCATCTATGTTTACTTTATGTTCCTTTGTTAGATTAAATACATTCACGCTATATGCTCTTAAATCTGATGATTATTATGGAAAATTAATAATTAATAATTTTAATAATTAATAAATTTTTGTGTAAGGAAGGGGATTTAGTTCCAAGAAAGGGGTAGAAATAAAATTGGGAAATGGAGGATAAGATCTCTGGACAAAGTTGAACGCGACACTCCTTTACCCCAAAAGCCCTCCCTACCCCAAAACCGGAGTTTTCCCCTCAACGAACTCAAAGTCTCATGTCTCCCATATGAAATTTGACATCATTAATTTTAGTTTCTTACAGTGGGAAAAGGACAGGTTTAGAGAAAAAGCAGGTTAAAAGGTAGTCAATAAAGATACTTCATTTCCTCCTCCTCTTTCCACTCCTTCTATTCAATAATCCCATCTGTATTTTTTGGTTTGTCTGATAGTGGGAAAGGGAATGGTTCTTTGGTCTGTTGCGCTGGAAGAAGAAATATAATTAGAGCCTAAAAGATGTGCAAGGGTCTGTTTTTATTAGTTCGGAATGGAGAACTAAAGACTAAGGGAAGATCTTTTTCTCACACTTCTTGAATATAACTGAACTGCTCTTTAATCTATCGTTCTAGGAACTTTTCTATCAGCTCTAATTTTTTTTATTATAAATAATCAATGGTTGGGATATATTTGTGAGGTGATCACCCCAGCTGCGGCCTTGGTCGCTGTAGATCCCTCTCCCAGTGGTCGAAACACGGAGCAAAAGTAATACGCCAGAGACTAAGGACAGGGACTTAAGCAACTTCTCCGAACTTCCGAAAGGACAGAACTCAGGACCGTTAATAATCAGAGTTAGTGTTTTCGCCAGGTTTTTCACTAGCTCTACAGGAGACACTACCTCACTACACCGTCTACAGGAGTACCTAAGGCTAAGTTGAGACAAACGAGGAAACAGACATGCAATTGAACCATGCAGGAAAAGATTCTATTAATTCGTGTATGATGAATTCCTTTAGCTTTTAACCTATGAATCAGCTCTATCAATATAGTCTTTAAAGGGTGATAGATGCTTTTCTTAGAGCTCTAATATATAATCTAATGTCGTTGTTTATCTACTTTGTGTAATCATAATAGACTTTCAAGTCCTCTCCAGAGGTATGCCATTTAATTAATCAGTGCCTGGGATATCATCCCTCCCCTATGAGATGCCGGACCAAGTTAAATTTATACAAAATTATTTCTTAATGGTCGACTTCATATACAATTCCCAGAAGTCCCAAATGAATGATGAGTTGAAATAAATCAAGGTTAGGCCCTCAACCTTGCCCCGATCCAACCATAGGATCGAGATCGTTCATAAGCACCAATAGCAAAAATCTCTTGATATAAAATAAAAGGTCTAGGTTCTTAACCTAACCCCAGGCCCGTGAGATCTCTAAACTGCGACATGAAGGGTTAGGTTCTAAACTCAATGTTGAAAATGCCGATATCAAAAAGTCCAACCCTCCCTTTCTCCAGGAACCATCATGAATTCAATTAAATCGTTTGTTTAATGAATAATGCCTGTTCGTCTCTGAACTGAACTGAAGTCCTAAAGGGCCGTGACTATCTCCCACAAAAAGTGTTAAACTACCCTTCCCCAAAACATGTGATCCTCTTCAAACATATATATAGGAGCTGATCTGCAATCTTCATTAAATGTGAAATCTTAAGTCCTCTCCGCTCTAAATTAATTCAATCTTTGAATGGTTTACTAAATAATGCTCTTTGAGGTACTCTGATCTTTTAAAAGATTTTATTTGATTCCAGCAAATAATGCATTTATAATTCTTTCCACCGTCATGTCTCCATACTCTTATTTTCTCGAATTTAGCCTATTAAATCATGTGTTTATCAAATGCAGAACCTTTTGGATATGATTTTTATTATGGAAAAAATATAGCAAGGCTGAATCCGAAGAAGATTGAAAGGCGGATAGTAATTGACAAGCTTAAAATAATTAAAGTAAATGACAGTAACTATAACTATTATTAATATTATATTTTTGGGTTAATATGGTTTTGAATGACAAGGACATTTTATTATTGGATTGGGAGGTCTACCTCCTGTGTGAAGATTACCTGAGATTTGAGTATTCAATTCCCTCTATTCTTCATCGGACGACTCTTGAATAATGTCTTCTTAATCGCTATTATCCATTTTAAATTTATTATTACCCCAAAACATAAATAAACCTAAATTCCATGAAATGTCTTTTTTGCCTCTGTATTTTGCTCCGTAAGATTAACAGTAAAAATATTTTTATAGTTAATGTAGTTTTCACTCTTTCAAATTTTGCTTTCCTTTACATTGGGTAAAGACTAGGGTTTGTCCTGCTTTCCATTTGGCGAATGCGGGATTTGCCAGACTATTATCTGGACTTATAAAGGTCTGAGAAAGATTATAGTGTTACTTAATAAGAGGATCCACAAACAGAAGATAACCTTAGAACCCCATTGATTCATTGGGCAGAGTGATTCATTTATGAGGATGATGATTCGGTTATTAATCCTCTGAGAGGCACTTCCGAGGCACTGCTGTGCATCCTCATCCTAGTTACTCCTGGTCGCACTTTGAAAAAAATGAAGAATAGATAAAAGGCACGGGAAGCATCTTGAAATGGTAAGACGATGCTAAAGACGAGCCTTGTATGGATCCATTCTCTGTAGCTAAAAACAAAAGTAAATCAGGACAGGGATCTGACTCTGATTTGACAAAATGTTCTCCAAATTCAATTCCTTGACTATAAATCCTACAGATTCCCTTCCAGATAGCGATCTATAGAGATGAGGGAGTGAAAAGGGTTCATATGTATTAGAGAGTATTTCTATATTGAAAGAACAAAAGTATTTATTCAATTATCAATATAATTAAATACTGTGATTCATTTATCAAAAAGTCAATACTCAATTAGGAACTTCTCTTCTTCCCTGTAAATCTTTGGCCATCCATATTTAAAGGAGTTGAACTTTTTCACCACATATTTTAATAGCACTAAGGATTAAACTCTCCATAGTTATTTCATCGTCTTAATTTATCCCTTCTCAGTTCAAGATGAAGAACCACAAGACCCTTATTACTTCTCTGGTGTTCCTATCGTTTACCAAAGAGTATTTAAAGTATTTTTATCAGCTCCTCTCTTATTGAAGGGTTACTTCCCACATAAATTTTGCAGTCTTCGTTTTAATGTAGGTGCCCACACTCCTAATGAACTATGTGCATTTTATTACATTTCTGAACTTCTCTCTTTATATGATAAAATAAATTAGATTATAAAAAGCTTTAATGTTCGCGCTGCTTAGAACTCACTTGCTTGAATCTTATATTTCTCGTCGGATTACCTCTATTAATATATTTGAAACCATTCACCCGTGCACACACAAAACCCCTGGGTGTTTTCTTATTCCATTGTCTAACATCGAAAATCCAAAGACGGCACAGGAGGCACGCTTACTACCTGAATTATGTTTAGGAGAATTAGTAAGCTATGGACCTTCTATTTATAAATCTTAGACTCTCTCGAACATAAATGGGAACGATTTCTTAGAGATCAATATGAAAGATCTTAACATAATCGTATCTCTATCTGTTTGCTCCTGTTTGAGTCCTCCGCTGTTTATTTGATTGGAGGATTGTTTCTGTCTGTGGAATCGTCTTCTACCTTGATCATCTCAATCTCCTGCACTTCTTCCTACGATCTGTATGATAGCCCTTCTTCATCGGTCAGTGAGATGCCTTCTTCATTCCCGAGATGGCATCTGGCAACTGGAAATTTCTGATTGAGAGTACTCTCCATTCCAGCTTGATGGCTCATCTCATCCGTCATGGTGTGCACACTGGACCTCTGAGATGTGGAAGAAGCACCTTGAATCTGCCTATCAAGTACTTTGGGTTGTCCGCAGTATTGTGAGACACTCGGTCCTCTTGGGAGATGTACTGTTTTCTTCCTGTGAGCTTCTAGCCTGTAATATTTTCCATTTCCGAAGTCAATCCAGACTCTTCTCCTGGAAGTCAAATGCCATAGATCCAAAGAACGCACTTGTTGTGGATTCCCCCCAGAGATAGGCTTTTTTTACCATTCTGAGAGGTTTTTGACCAGATCTATCACAGGTCTCAGGATCCGCTCTGAGTCTCTACCTTGTGCTCTGTAATTGGGAATGAGCTATCAGTATAAAGTAATCTTCTTTGGTCCATGAGACTCGCTGTGTTAGCTTTCATTTCCCCGATTGTGCTTTTCTTGGTTAAGTCTGGATTTTTTATACCAGTGGGGATAGATCTTCTCTCGGAGCGCTGAGCTCGTGGTTATAGGGCATTGGTGGATCCTTTGGTTACCTTGTGTGTGCCTTGGACCATTCACTCTGGTCTATCATGCCACTGCCCACAAGAGAAGTGAGGTAAATCGGATGTATACATCATATAGAATCTTACTCGCCGCACTACTCTTTTGGATCCAATGAGTCCGAGATTGATCTTTTTGGAGAGGATTGGGTAGAAATCTTTAATGATGTCGTTCTTCCAGTAGAGGACCCCATAACAATCATTTCCCTGATTAATGAATTTCCATCTCAATGCTAGTCTTCTTAAATTTCTTCTGTCACTCATGAGAATGTTGACAATGCGAAAATTATCTCTGTGAAGTAGCATCTCTCCCAAGTGTCATAGAAAGAATATGATTAAGATATAAACAAGGGAATTTTAATTCAGGGACCCCATAACAAGATAATCACAAAGAATGGTAAGTACATCCAGACACCCTCTAATCTCAACATCTAAGGTCACATTCATCCTGGAATTCTCTTTCTCGAAGCAGGAAATGCTTCCATGTAAAAAGAAAAGCGTTAAAAGAAAAACGGTTTGTGAAGAAGCTTTTCTTTCTTCGCAGGAAGGAATTCCTAGTGTAAGGTGAGCAAACTTGTTTTGAAGAACAGAGATCTCAAGACTTAACCTTTGCTAAAGATGATGTTTTGTTATGAAGTACCTGGATTAAAATTCCCATGTTTATATCTACAGATATATTGGATTCAAAATAATTTAAAGAATAAAGAAGGGAAACAGGAATTAATAATAAAACTTACCTTCAATAAAGAAAACAATTGAGAAGAAGGAAATCGCTGGGACAGACAATGAATCCTCTGAAATACAAAGGAACATCTGAGGCGCAGAGGAAGCTTAGGACAAGACTATAAGGATAAGGGATGTTGTTCACGTCAAGAATTATCAGAAGAACATAAGTGACTGGTATGACAGGGGGAAAAATCAGGATGATTGAGAAGAGCTCAAATTCGATATGGATGAATAGGTCATCAACATCTGCCTGAGTGTTTGCATAGACAAGAAAGTCATCAATGTAACATAGGACTGATTAGAATTTGTCCAAGAGATCCTTCGAAAAGGTTATTGCTTTGTTGAGGTATAGGTTAAAGAGATTCGGAGAGAGTACTTTTCCCTGCTGGACTCCCTTGTCTTCATTTATTTGCTTCTAATCTGTCTTCATGTACACTTTATCATTCAAGTTGACAGGTATTCTTCAGTCTCTCCTTCGTCTAATTTATCGATCATTCTGTCACTATTCATAAATTATATCAAATTTGAGGTAAAAAATCTCTCTTACTTTTGCTAAGTGAATTTGAGATTCAATTTTTCTTAGCTGAAATACAAAAAATTTATCACACGTCAAAGGAATATTTTTTTCCAGCAAAGAGCTTCTCTGAGAGATAACTCATGCCGGAGAAGGGTTTACTCCACAAGTTGGGGTTGGTGGTGGCAGCGCTCTTCGTCTTTTGCTAAGAGAACTTAGATTGGAGGTCAAACGGCAATTTTCCTCAGACTTTTGCTAAGAACAATTGCCATATTTTAGCATCAATCAAATCCTAAGGATGAGTTAATGTCTTAATTAATCTAAATCAACTAAGCCTTTCAAGTGTACGTCCCGTTGTAAAGATTGTGTATTGTGGAGATGTTACATTGCGAGATGTCTGAGCAGCGTCCATCTTCTTAGTTTGTCCTTGAGTCAATCTGTAGTGTCTTCCACCTAATCTCTCTCTGTTAGCAACCCTGTCAGTGCTTTGTCTGAGTTGTTTCCTCAAGTGTCTGCCATTTACTTTATATAACATTTCGCACCACCTTTTCCAGATAAAGTTGCGATTTACGCGAGATTTTGCTGAAAAAGAAATGTTTGCCACAATTTCCAACCAAGGGATTTATTCTTCAAGTTTCCTCAAGTGGACCCATAATTTATGAGGGGAGAATATGGGTGAGGTTACAACTGAAAAATGTTTAGAGAATTTGCCAAAAACATTTTGCTAAAAATTAACATCGAAAAGCTCGGAGAATGGCAAAAGATTATGACTTAATTGAGTTTATTATCAAATTCATTCATTGCTCCTGTTAATTGTTTATCACATCCATATCCATTGTCAGAATTTCCAGCATCCACAACGAGTTTTTGACTTGGAACGTTTCGTGCCGTTTAATTAATTTGGATAAGATTTAATTAGAAATTTTGTGCATGAACATTCGGTGGTTTGGGCTTTTGGGGTTTTGGGGATATTGGGTAACTTCTCCTAATTCTGATAGAGCTAAGCAAGTGGTCCAACGATATTATTAATCACAGCCATTAAAGTGGCTCTATTTACATCAATCAAAGACAGATTGGATTAATCTAAGTTGTGCTTCATGAAGTTAATTTAACCCGAAGCTTCTTCGATCTTCGCTTTACATTACTCTAAAACACTTTGATTGTCGTTCGCGATTGCAATAGTAGCTTCGTTTCACAGCTCTTCAATCTTTTCGTTGACATTTAAAAGATTCATTAGAGGCAAATTCAAAGTTTCAATCTCTTCTTTAAGGCACTAAAACTTCTAATAGGAGGAAGAGTTCTGCTTGATGATTAAAATAATAGCCCAAATTGTCGCTGAGAATAAATAAATAGCTTCTACTAAGCAGTTGAGCTGTCAAGACTTTTTCTCTTGAGCAAAATGGAGAGTATACAAACGGAGAAATCCCCTCCGTGTTACATTCTGGGGGACACTTTTAAAGAGCGAGGGTTGTTGGGCCCCGGAGACTTTTCCACTTTTCGATTGTCTATCCAATCTAGTCTTTGAGGGGACATTTAATTTAATTAATTTCTACGTTATACATGTCCTGGAGCCATTGATGTCAAGCTTGGTGCACTCTCTTCCTCGCCTTGTTGCCAAAGGGAAACCTTTGGGGCAAGTTTATTCTGGCGCGTCTGAAAATCAGACAGGGGTAACGATCCTCTCCCCGCTGTTCGGGGCATTGTCAGCATCAATCTCTGGATAATTATCCTAGGGGGGTTAACGAGGAGGCCAATGATTTCCTCGTTGCCAACACAAATTGACTCACAACAACGATTTGATCATTAATCAAGTTCCTCCTGTTAAAGGCCCAACAGAAATTAAATGACTATTGAGCCTAAGTGGCAGTTATTCTCCCTTTCATAGCACCAATTGGCCCTTTCTTTTTTAAATTACTTCTTGTCGTTATCATTTGCACGCTTTCTTGTTGGTGCTTTCATGTTTCTTATGAAGAGTTCTGCTTTAGAACTAGAGCAAGCAAGTCTTCATACTTCTAGTTTAAATCAAGAATGTCTTCTGCAGTTCTTGCACTGAGATTGACTTTTTTACTCACATCGGAGCATTGAAATTAATTAATAGGGTTAGTATTTCCTGTAGCTTACCGAAAGCCATATATTGTGAACTTAGTCTTTACTCGCTTGACTTATTTATCCTAATTGGCAATGTTTGACTCTTAGCCGTTTCCTAAATCAGTCTTAGGTTTGCTAGGTTAGGGCATAACTTCAGTCTCTTTTCTCATTTTTAAATCAACTTTTCTATTTTTAGGCAATTGAAGAGTGAATAAGTAAGAGTTTGACTCTTCTTGATAAAATATATCATTGACTATTAAGTCTAATTCATGGTCAGTGTAGTCAGGAATATTTAATTTTAAAATAAATGAAAGTAAAACTTAATGAAGACATAAATGAAATCTCTGGAGTCATAGCTGAAACTGCTACAGCTACGGCTCCAGAGTTTGTACCTATAAAGAAAAAGAGATGGTCTCACTTCAAGTCTATCAGGGCGCAGAACGATTGCCACTAATTAATTGATGTTTAATAAGTAACCTTGTTCATAAATTTAATGGTCTACTGAATGCCTAGAGACTAAATATAATTCTAGGGAATTGATGAATAGTTTACATCAATGCATTGTTTAGACCAATCAAGTATAGGTCTTAATCCCTCATCCTCTTCCTTCAATTGTATGTTCTCGTGCATCTAACTGATGAACATCTGAGGAGGTTTGTGTCTCGATGAACATCTGAGGAGGTTTGTGTCTCGATGAACATCTGAGGAGGTTTTTGTCTCGATGAACATCTGAGGAGGTTTTTGTCTCGATGAACATCTAAGGAGGTTCCATTTTAATTTATAAATAGTCATTTATTGCCATGCAAAGGTATACGCTATTACTTATGAAATAAAGGAAGAAAGGAAGTAATGGAAATTTTTCTAATTGATTGATTGATTTAACTTTAAAGATGGAATTAAATTCCACTAGTTTTATTCTCTGGGGAAGACACAGGGGGATCCCTCTGCCTATGTCTTTTTGGGAGGGGTGCAGCCTTGGGCAGGAGGCTGAGAAGAGGTGTCTTGGTCTGTCAGATTCCATCTGCTAGTATCATTTCTGACAGATTTTATCTGACGACCCCTTGATTTACAGAATCAGATTCGATCCTGAAGGGGGATAATCCTCGGCAGAGTTTATCTGCCAACGTTATATGATTCATCACCCCAATTTTCTAATTAATTTAGATTTAGTTAGTACAGATAATGCTTGCGTCTGTATTTGAATTTATGTTACAGAGATAAGTTGAATTGATTAATGACTTGCAAACTGTGAATGATGTGTTGCTACCGATGATCTTGTTGATTGAAATGAAGATGTAATTACCAATGAAACATTTAAAAGGGCAAAGTGTCTGTCATAGTCTTGGAGTATTTTCCAAAAGCTTTTAAAGAGAGACATGGGGCTTTAAAATCATTAGCAGGGCTCCCCAAATCATTTCTTTATTTTTTAGCCACTAGTTTAAACCCCATTCTTCAACCGATCAATCAGAGATAAGTTAGTATGAAATCTTCTATTAAGGATTTCGATAAGTCACCCTCTCTCCCTCAATATTCCAATATCAAATTAGTAATATTAGATGTAATCATTCATTCAAAATGCTTCAATTCATTGAGACGATTCTTTGGATAAATCCAAGTGTTAACTTATCTTATCTGTTAATTTATCATAAAGTTACCAACAAGTTGTTCTGACAGCACTGAATTTACTTGAACTCCTCTTCTTGACTAATTGATCCTGTGTGATTGCCTTCTTTGACAACTTCTCTGCTACCTCTTTCCTCTTTGATTGTACTTCGACCTCCATCTCATTGCATTCACTTTTCAATTCAGTTGCTTGCTTCATAGCTCTCTTATTATATTCCTTAAATTTTTTAAGCATCTTGCCTACTCTTGGCTTCTTCCTCTGAGCGGGCTCGATGTGGTTCTGGTGGTGCACTTTGCCATCCTGTATCATCAATTATTATTAATTAATATAGTGAGATAATGAGCACTACCAAAAAGAAGAATGATCTGGTCAACCATGCATGGTCACTATTAGATTAAATTAATAAAATTCATTTATGGCAGAAGAGACTTTGCACGGTAACCGTACACATTTTGGAGTTGATAGTAAAAAGGTTTAACAACTTCTTTAAGTTTTGCTGAATTGATTAAATGGCTGAGAAAGTCAAGTCACTCAGTAAAAGAGAAATTCAACAATGTGGAAATTGATGATAATATCTAATTCGCATACATTTCAAAAGTATATAAAGGTGAATTTTACTGATAAATTAAATGGGCCAAACTTACCATTTGGCGCTTTGTTTGCTCAAAAAAATTTTTTAACGATGGGATAGTTCGATTTCTTGAGATGAAATTGCCCAAGCTCTCCCCCTGAAAAAATGGGTTTGAAGCAGGTAATGAGGGGAGTAACCTCTCATTCTAAGACAGGAAAACTGTCCTCAAAGTTGTGAAAGAACGAAAGCATGAAAAGCGACCGAAGTGCCCTCAGCCTTTTAATTAATCTCAGCCACAAGATGGCCATTTTTTTTAATTATCAATCAGTATCAATCAATTATTGGTCTGTCCTCTCTCCTCTTCTATCCTTCCTATCATCTGCTACTCCTGTCATAGTGTCATTCTCTTAAGTAATGTCTCCCTGTGTATCTTCCCCAGTCCAATACTTTTCAGTTTCATCAGATTGGGATTTAGCATCAGTGAGCTCAACCTTGTAGGAGCCTCTCCTCTCTTGATCTACTTGTTCCTTGCTGTCCATTTAAATTCCGCCTCTCTGCCATCCCTTGATGAGTTCGTCCACTTTTTTAGCCTTGAATACCCCCTTCTATTTTCCATAGATCAATTCTGGGTGTTCTATGTGTTTCTCTACATGCTAAGTCCTCAGAAATCCTATAAGATAGTATCTCATGGCTCTTTCCAAGATGTGTCTAATCCTGGCTTTCTCTACCTCAGGCCCACTCAATTCCGGTTCTTTCTATAAAGCCAGTTTAGCTGTGTTAAACCTCATAGTCATCTAACCTATTTTGAACACTATTTATGATCCCTAGATGCATACTATTCCTACATATGAATTCATTGTGGTGTCCAGCCATATCAAGAATTTATCTTTCATTTTCTTTTCCACTTTAGTGATCTAATTGACCATCTCTTTTAGAATTGATTCTGCAGTCCTAAGTCTGGAGGTTGACTGTGTATTTGTCGTTGCTATTGTCTCTTGAGTAATGAATTACTCCCTGTCTTACATCTTCGCATCTTTATTGTCTAATCTGAGCTGCTTCCATATCTTAGGGTTAAAGTTGCACTCTCTCAAGCTTGAGAAATTAATGTGAGCGTGGCCTTTTCTGAAGTGCTTATGGATTCCAGTTCAGTCAGTCATTAATCAATGGACCTAATTTAATAGGTAAAGGTAATCAAGGCACTGGGATTTTTGCTGAGCCTCAAAATGCTCGGCCCTCAAAAAGAATTCTTAAAATGCTTGCCACATTTTCCAACCTAGGGATTTATTCTCCACGTTACCTCCGGCAGGTCCATAATTTGTGAGGGTAGAATTTGGGCGAGGTTTCAGCTGGAAAATGTTTATAGAATTTGTCAAAAAATTTACAAGGCTTTTGCATCGAAAAAGACCAAAGATGGCTAAAGATGTTTCCCATTTAAGATTTAATTGAATTTATTATCATCGCTTTGCATATGATTCCGAGTTTCTTTAGGATGTTTCTGGCCTTGACGTAGTCTTGTTTTTCAATTTCGAGCATTCCTCTCTCTTCCCCTTTCCAGATTCCCTTGACTAGTTTCCAAATTTGTGCGTCATTTTCCCACTCCTGGCTACCAATGATGTTCAGCCATTGTTTTAGCCAATGTCTTTCTTAAATGGGTGTGGTGGGAGTCTGCTCTCCCTTTCTGTTTCTTTTTTGGGCCCTTGGTTACCCATTCCCTTCTAAGTGGCACTCCTTGGATTGTGTTTAAGCGACGTGGATGCCTCTCTTCTTATCGAGTTTAAGTTGCTTCTTTGTCATTCTTTTGGCATGGAATCTTTCCTGCCATTCTTTCACTCTATTTTTTTGAATTTTAACAACTCTTACTGAGCTGCTTTAATTTTTTGGCGGAGGAGTAGTGAATTTGAATTTAACTTACTCATTCTCTTCCTAGTCTATTCTAAGATTCTAAGAATATAATTCAGTCTAATCTTGCATCGAGGATGTAACCTCTCTCTTCGTAATTATCCCAGAAAGCAATTGAGCGTAATAGCTACATGGT
>JAGYYO010000125.1:0-13803 GCA_021441625.1 Diophrys sp. 3 WChen-2021
GGTAGAGCTAGTGAAAAACCTGGCGAAAACACCAACTCTAATTATTGACTCTGTGGATTCTGTTTTGTGATAGTGCAGCAAACCTCTACCATGAATAGAGATCAACCAGGTCCCAAGCTGTCCAATCAGAAGGTTGGAGGGGTGGCTTAAGTCCCCTCCGTCTTCCGAATATGGCGTATGACATTTGTTCTGTGTTTCGACCACTGAGTGAGGGATCAACAAGCGACCCAGGCCATGTCTGGGGAGATCACCTCACAAATATATCTCAACCATTTGATTTTTTTTATCAAACAACATTGTGATGTGATGATGACATATTATTCATCTCAATTTATATACTGTTTAGATGTTGACCCTTTCAAATGTATGTCCCTTGATTGATTGATGTTTTATTGATCGATAGAAGTAAATGGAAGCTATTGAATGGCTTAGAATTAATTTAATGTTCGTTCATAGCTTCTTTATTAGTTCTTTAGTCTTTTAGTTGCTCTTTGTTCCTTATTTGTCTTTGATCTTAAATTGCCTTGATGGAGTCAATGATACTCTGAAAGTTCTTCTATTCAGATATATTTAAAGCTAGTGATTATAGGTGTTGCAATTTCACTTTACTTAGAATCAAAACTCCTTTCAACAAGAACAGGAAGTACTCCTCCTTTGACTCCGGTGGACCCTTTACAGGAGTTTGGGCGCAGTAGTTCCTCTTTACAATACTCTTCTCTTCTGGCTAACCTTCATAGACTTATACCTCTTAATCACAGAGAGTGACCTCCATTTAATTAATCCAATGAATGTCCTTTGTTAGTCTTGGAGGTAAGTGAAGACTAAATGATGACTATTATGATAGGTTAATTATTCATATCTCATTTAGGAACAGTACATTCGTGATATTACAATAATATTAATCGATGTGCTTTAAACTATTCCATCATGTATTATTGACGCAGAGGAGTGTCCAATGCATTAAGGGTTTATGTTTAGTAATAAAGTAATAAGCGAGTGCCTGAACAGTTCGGTTCTTTTAGTACAATTTGAAATAAGTTTATTACTACGAATTAATCATTGTGAAGTGAGGACTTTCTTGACTTAGGAAAGAATAAAATAATAGCATTAAACTGAATGGAGTTAAAAAAGTGGAAGTAAGAAAAGATAGTGTATCAATATTTTCTAAAATTGATATAAAGTTATTTCAATCAATAAACATTTAACAATATTCTGCAATATATTCCAAATACAATTCATCTTAAGCATCTTCCCTGTCATTGCAAATGGTTTATTGAATAAATCTCCCAATCTCTATAATTGCTTGACTCTATTATAAAAGGACCAAATATATTGTAATCTTAGCCTGCAAATAAATAATATTCAATAATTTGATTGCAGTTAAAGGAGGATCATTAAGATGCCAGGTCCTACCTCTGCTTTTGTCTAAGCTTTTTCTTAATTACTATACATAGGTAAAGTACCTAATGCACTCAGAGCCAAGCATGGTTATCAGTCCTAGCCACATTGACATTCGAATGTTATTATCTGCTGTGTGTAGTAAGAACATAAAGGCATTAGGACTATACTATTTATCATTATGATAATATAAAATTTAAAAATGAGCAAAGGTGTATACCTGACCTCCCAACGGTGCCCCAATTGATGAACCTTAAATTCAAATTTATATTATCGAGGTTCGAGACTCGATGCTTAAGTGAAGGTAAGAGTGTTTTACCGCCATTAGAATACTAAATGAGAAGACAATTTGTTTAGATTGCAATACATTCATAACTGATCACTTCTTGCCTCATCAAGATCCTATTATATCTAGGTAGATGATATAAAAACATGATTCTACAGTCCCTTCAAACATCATGATATTGTCACCATAAAGGAGATAGATAATTTACTTATATTTTTAATCCTAAAGTAATTCTTAAACAATAGATTTATTGTTTACTTGCTGGAAATTAATTTCAATATTTTAATCTGTCTAAGAAATAAAGAATACCAAATAATAGATAAAAATTCACCCTGATGAAGAACTCTTTTGAAAATAATTAGGCTTCTGAGAGTTTGCTTAAAAGAATAAACATTCATGTAAAAAGAAATAAAGAAAAGCATCGCTTGAGTTGAGATAAGGAAAGTCATTATTGAACCCCAACTGAAGTGGAAGAATCACAATCTTAATATAAATAGGTTCAATTTTTAAGGGATATAAACCCCATAAAGAATTTCCTCTGCATTGATTAGTAATGAAAGTAAGATACTTTTATTGAGATATTAATTATCATGCCTTCAATTAAGAATCAATAAATTAATTTTTTCATTAAAGAAAGCTCACAGGAGTATGAACAGCAATTGGAATAAAGGATGATGTTATCCAGTACAATGTGTTTCTTGTCTAGATATTTATTTCTTCTTCTTCTTTATAATTAATTATGTCTTGCTGACAGTCCTAAGGAGAGAGATTTCAATACATGTGCAATTCCAAGGACAATGATCGTTTAAAGAGGTAGGGTTCATTTTTTACTTAGGTACTCCCTCCATTGAGAGCCATTTTAACCTTTTGGCTCAGTAGTGAGGCTCTTCAAGGCTTTGGGGGAAGAGTTTTTAGTCTTTTTCCTCCTTCAACACGCTGAACTAGAGCATTGGCCGTCGTGTTGGGTTTCCCTTGTTTCTCTTCTTTCTCCTCTTGGTCAAGAGGGTGTAATTAGATATTCATTTCAATTTTTTTATCTTATAAATTTATAACACAGTCTATTAAGTTGTAAATGTGAAGTTACATTGTCAGTAAATTTAGAGAAAAGAAATTAGGTAGAGGGAAGATGCAGTTGAAATAGCAAATAGAATCCTCACTGTACTCAGAATACAAATTAGAGGATATGAAGAACCCCATGACTAGTGAGTTGAGCAGATTTAGCTTTGTCTTCATAAAATTAACTTCAGATCAGATGGACTGCTTAATTAACTTTCTCTTTTAAATGACTTCTAATATATAATTCGATACTTCCTCCAAATTTAGAAGTATAACTTCCAGTAATGATCACACGTAAGAAGAAATAAGTAAAGTATGATAAGATCAATATGTTATTTAGCAACCTATCACCTAGTATAGATTAGATTTAATTATTAATCCTCTAGTGCTTGCTAAGAGAAGGGAAGGGTTTAATTACTCCTGAGATAAGATCCTCTAATGGAGCTTCTTCGAAATAGAGCAAGAAGAGAGCTTCATAGAGGACTTCCTTGGTTTTTATTCCGTTTCTTGATTGTGAAGGTGTTATAGGAGGTTAGAAATAGAGAGAGGAGTCTTGAGGTTGAGGAGGGATTAAAGAGAGGGCGTTCTGCTCCTTTGAGTGCTAAGAGAGGTGATGGACTTATAGGTTTATTAGAGAAAGAGAGCGCTGAGAGTAGGAAGTCTTTTATGGTCTTAAAGAGTTAATGTCCTCAGACAAAGAGTTTTTAATCCCTCATGTTTAGCACTCCTTTTACAGCCTCTCTTAGAAATAAGAAATGACTTGCGGAACTGCAAGGTTAATATTCTCATTCTTTGATTTCTCTTTAATGATCTTAATGAGCTTTTATCAGCTGCTTAATATTTTAAAGACCTTGAACTACTCTAAAACTGTATGCCATAAGCGTTAATAAATATGGGAGGACACGGATCATTAAGTAAGTATAGTCACAATAGATCGATTCTAGATCCATGTTGGCTAACCATGTGATAGTTTTGATAAATAAAAAATGTAATAATTCATCACTATTGAAGTAATGAACAAGATCTCTCTTTAATTCTCTTATAGTACTCCCCTAAGACACTTGTATGACCATATATCCAAATTCTAGTACTTTCATATCTTGATTCTTCTATTAATCCCCTTCCTTTCTCACTTACCCCTATTCAACAGATATCCCACTCCCCATAATCCCAACTCATGCATTAAACCAACCCACCTACTAAATACCCATCTTCTAAATATCTCTATATACACATCTCCTATAAACATGAAAAAAGTCTCTCTTCTGTTTTTAATCATACAGTTCATTATTTGCTTTCGTTACCATCCCTCCATCTTCCATTTTAAATCATTTTTCTCACTTCTCACTCTCCTATTTCTTAATCTTCTATTTAATCTTTATCTATTATTGTTTCGTCTATTTTCATTGTGATGTAGGTGGGTGGTTATTCTTCACTGTCTTTTACTGTGTTTGGGTAATCAATAGTGATTAATACACATGTTGTAGGGGAGTGCAGATGTAGTTGTTGTGTAATAGAATAGAGATAAGGAGGGAATGGGAGAGGAACTTTTAAGAGCAAGGGGAAATAGTTAGAGGGAGGAGGATGGAAGTGTAATTTATCTCTGTTTAAAAGTTTGTATTTATTATCTAAATATTGAAACAACTTGGGTTGCTTATAAGGATCCATTTTAATTAAATAAAATATGTTAGTGTTATAGACTTAACATTTAATTGGTAATCGCAGTCCTTGTAACTGAAGCTCCAACTCTCCCCAAGCAAACCACAGCTGATGAGCAAGCTAAATCGACATTATCCTAAGTTTTCTTTGCTGATATCGCTTAGGAGGAGGCCTTCGCCCTCTATTAAAGAAAGTTATTTTCAAAAAACATTATCATGTAGCTATTTTTTAGAATCAGCAATAGGTGGATTTAATCCAGTTTCTTCCCTAAAACTCTGCCCAAGCCACACTAACTAACAGCTATTATTATCACCCTTAGTTACCTCTTCTTCCCCTCCTTTTTTATTTATATTATTAATAATCAAATCTTTTTCTGAAGTTATCACCCCAGCAATAATCTGGGTCGCTATTGAGCCCTTTACCGTGGTCGAAATACAGTGCAAATGCAATACTCTATACACAGAAGAATGGGGAACTTTAGTCACTTACCCACCCACCCAATCAAGCCCAATCAGATCTTTATCATGGTAGAGGTTGCCGGGATTATTAAAAACATATAAACGTATTATTCAATTATTCGACTATGCCTGATAAGTCATGATCTAAATCAGATTGTTACTTTTGAAAAACTCAGTCAGCACCATTACTCGCAGAGTCTCCAAGCACCTAAGAAACGATTATTTCTACGTGGCGAAATTCTTACTCATTGAAAGTGTAACATACAGGTGCTAAGAGATAAAAGAACATGCTAGAACATAAAGTCAAAAGCTTGAAGTATGAGGAAAAAGAAGAAGGCATGTTGCATTACATTATGCTCTGAGCACTTACTCAAACAGTTTCATTTCTTATCGTGTGAAGTTAAGAAACTAAATAGTAAGTAAAGTTTATTAGCACACATTGTTACAGTTATTAGTTGCATTCTATTTCTTAAGCCATCTTCTTCTTCAATTAGAATTATGCGATGGATTAAATAATCAACTATTGATAAAAAACTTTATGATACTCCTGACAAGATAGGTGACAAGGGGATAGCAGCTGATGGAGTGTGGAAATTCTTATCTAATGAAGACATTGCTGACAGTGTATGACCGTATATGACGAAAAGAATAGAGAAGGAGATGAATGAGTGCTTGCTAGATGAAGTAAAGGCAGTCAAACGTATTGCCTGGAATTTTTAATTATCTTAATCATCGCAAAAGTTAAAATCAATCAGAGTACCTACTCAGTTAAGAGTAGTGTTTGTCAGACCTTTAGATTAAATGATACACTTTCCCTATATTATTTCCTATAATCTTTATAAATGAGATGTCCGAAAGAATCATTGTTAAATGAGGGCATCTCCTGATGATAGAGGAGATCGAACACAGCTAGGCACTGATAATTGTGGTGCTCTAGTTGTAAACGGTTAGTCCAAAACGGCTATCTCGAGGTTTGCTCCATTGATAAAGGACCTGTCTGGCTCTAACCCGTCCTGGCGGGCATCCCAGCACCCCCCACCAAAAACCCCACCGGGTTCCCCACACTAAACCCCTCCTGACTCACAAGGCCAGCAGGTCCAGCACCTGCTTGATTGTCCCCTTGGCTTCTTTAATTAAATCTTAACTTAATTAAAGTGGAGTCTCGACTCAACCTCACACACAGCCATGAAAGTATTCGTAATGCTGTACATTGAGGATTATACCCCTTCTATAAGAGTCAAGTAAATGGCCAATCCTGATGAGAAAGTTCGAGGATATCCTTTAAGCTATAAAGACAGGAACTCAGTGATTGGAAAGTAAATGTATGAAACTATGTAGAATGACCGCAAGAGTAAAAGTAGAAGAAAGATACAGTTTAAACAAAATTGGAAGTAGACAGAAGAGAGATAGTTAGAGTCCACAAAACAGAAGACACAGATATTGTAATCCTGTACCAAGTAAGGAACAGAGCCACCCGAAGATATCTAAACGCCCATATAAAAGATATCAGTAAAAAACTAAACAAGACTGTTGATGGTGAGGAAGAGGACAACTGTGAGTAAGATACTGAAGACACTCTCACTCCATGGCCACTAGAGCTCAAAGCAATAAGAATTTTCATACAAGTTTTGATTATTAAATCTAATCTAATATAAACACCTTTACCCTTGAGTCCCAGGTTTCACATGTTTCCCTTAGGATAATTGAATTCATTATGCCCTACATCTTTACTAAAGCAATCAGTACCTTTGATTAGTTTAGCTTAACTGAAGATCTAAGTTAACATGGAAGAATCAATGCCTATAATTCATACTATTTATTCACCTCTGAGTTAGTGCATCTGCCCTTAGCAAATTTTCATTTATTTAAATTCTTAACCTTTTGGCAAAGTGGCTACATTGATTGCAATCCTGGGAGTGACAAGAGATGTAATGTCGACTAAGAATGTAGGTTGCATAAGGTGCTTGCCTGTTTGTCCGCACATGGTAGTAACAACGCATTGAGCTGCATGTAGTAAGTGAAGCTCAAAGTCTAGCATTCCACCCATTCACTTAATCCTCAGACATTATTTGATTTCTGCAAAAAGATATCCATATGGAAAACAGCCTGCACGCTATTAAGATGAATGTTCATGAAGACCTACTTTGACTCCGATAAGTAGGTTTTAGTTTCTTAAGCTCTGAGACACTAAAATTAAAGATAATTTTTGGGGTTATTTAGCTTTATATTTATCAAAAAAATAAAGTAGGTTTGAGTGAATATCGGCTGGGATAAGATGTATATAAGTTCATTTCCATGCGCAACCATGTATTTGGTATTATTCATTAATTGGAGATGTCTGTAAGCACAAGTACAAATGTGATTGGATCAAAAGTGACAGTTAATGGCTTGTACAAGTATGCAGAGGATAAAGGTTATCTTCTGCCTTCATAGAAGAGTGGGGCTGCTACTGAGGACTACCTAATAGGTATTCTTAATTCAGCTTACTTATCAGTAAATAAATCTGAATGCAAAGTGATTGTTACTCCTAAAAGAGATTGGCCTACAAAGGCTAAGCCCATGACTATTATCAGCAAACAGATCACAGAAAGAAACTGAAACCTCATAATCTTTTTAATGCTCCAGATAAATCTTTTTGATGAAGCTGGCTCAACACCTTGATCCTTCTACTTGAGTTATTAATTAAATTATTAAACCATTAAGTTAACAATAGTTTTTGTCACAGTGTTAATCCATCTGCACTATTTAGTCAGCGGGGATGCTTTCTCAAGTTCTCCTAATTACATGTTTCTGTTGCTCACTGTCTAAAGTCTTATCAATGGTTAGAAGAACCATAACCTTTTTGTATTTTGCTTTGCAAGCGCTCCAGTATTAATCGATGAGTTGAACTAAGAAGAGTGCATTACATTGAAAATAATGGGTAATTTTTAGCTTGCCGCACAGTTCTTTAACTCTTTTACTTAAGTGAATGATCGCATTATCTCAGAATATTGCCCAAGTAGCGCCCTGCTTACCATCTAAATCTTTAATAAATTCGTTTACTTCAGTGGAATTAAGATAGAACTCTTTAACTCTGATCTATTCTATACCTTCTTCTGAAATCACTCCCATTACAGCTAACGGCTTCTTTATCAAGACTCTCTCATCTGCAAAGAGTTCATGCTTCCTGTAATACCAAGACTTGAATCTCTTAGTTTAATATGAGTATATTGACTAGCCAATGTAAACTATCTTCCATTTTGAGTAACTAGCAATAGCCATTACCTCAGCGAGATTCTTGGATTCTTCTTCCAATTCAGATCTTAGCTCTAACTACTTGGAACGTATTTTATCTTCTTGTACTAGATTCCGAATCTTTTGTAATATCTCCTGAGTGTAGAGTAGCTAATGGACTTACCTGTTTATTTTCAAATCATCTGCACTCTTTCTTGGAGCGAAAGAGACGAACATTTCATTAACCATTGGGAAGAAGTGATCATTAACAGTTCTTGAGTGGATAGCTTGGAACGTGAGTACTTCCGGGACTCGTGCGACGTTGGGATTGTTGAATTATCTGTAGTTTTAATTATTCTTCTAATTGTACTTATAGTGATGGAAATTATCTCGAAAATCGACTTAACTGTAAGTCCGAATGCTTCGAAAAGGTCCCGAACTTAGCAGGCCTATTCATGAGACAACTTCATGTACCTTCGTCTGGGCTTCATTTGTCTGAGAGTTTGCGTACCTCTTGAAATTCCAAGTTTAACTTTGTCAATTGCTCCTCAAGAATGCGTGTCCTCATAGACTTACCCAATGATTCTCTGATGTCTTGGTTGCTATTTAAGAGCACATAAGAATACTGATGTTCTTCCCTCTTTGCCCTCTTGCTTTTGCCAATAAGTGTCGTCTTCATATTTAATTAATTAGTGAAAAATACTCATTCCTTCTCTAATACTGTATCTCATATATATACCAAACAACATTCAATTATTAGGCATCCGCAGTCAAGATCCATCTCCATTAAGTTTGTGTGAGAGAAAGACATTGCCTGACATTCACATGCAACATCTGTGATAACATGATCTAAAATTGAGGTAACGCTCCACACCTTGATAAGTCTATACTTTAGTGATGATAAAGATGATGTTACTGGGATCATCAAGTTAAGTAAATGGTGAGAGAGTTTCTTCTGCTTTATTGAGATCTAACTAAGAAAAGAGAGTGGAGTAGGGATTGATAGCGTATGCATATCTTCATGTGTTCTTCTTCATTTTATAAATATTTATTTCATTGTTAATTGAACTGTGGAGGACTGTCCATGTCATCATCATGCGCTAATTAAAGACCTAAGTTCTAATTTAGTCTGATTACTCTACATTTATTTCTGTAGCAAATCTCAAGGATTGCCATTATACCATGCTGGTCTTGGCAATGTTGTCTCTTAGGTACTGAGGTGCGATAACGTAAAGTTCTCAGGTTTGCTTCTTTTATAATTCCGAAAGTCGAGACTACCTTGGAGATTTTGTTTCTTCTTTCTTCTCCTCATATTCTGGGAGTTGCTGCATATGCATATATATTTGAATTTTCACTTAGTATTTCAATGTAAGCAATGACTCATAAAGAGTCATTACCTTATCCTCCACTGATGGTTTTCAAACTATGAAGATCTTTCATTTGCTTTGTTAGTTTCTTTTCCAAGATTCAATTTGAATTCATTGATTGGGTTGTTGAAGGGAGTCAAAACTCCCAAGACACGTAGATACTGACATAGATAATCAATCTTTATCTATTAAGGACCCTCTGGAGTCTCCTGATCTTGAACAGTGATACAGAGGGAGACAAGAGAACATCCAGAGAAACTACCTCTACATGAATCCCCAATGCTAAATCAAACCCATCCCCTGCATCAAACTATTTTATCAATCCCAATATAATATCCCCAATTTCCCATCCTCAACCCCTCCTTCTAACCCGTCCTCCCTCTCCCTTTCCCCTGCCTCCCCCATCAACTCCTACCCCTCTATTCCACTATTAAACCCATCCCTATCCCTCAATCACCACAGACTAAGCATTAAATTATTCAATGAATACAACACACAAGTAAACAATCCACCTTATTAATCATATATAATAATAGTAATAATGTATACTTTATTACTTATGGGATAAGATATAGATATGGTAATGCGAGATGAAGCGAATACTATATTACATGATACTTTATTGTAGGGAGATGTGTAATATGGATAGATAAGGTTCTTCCCGTTCTAATTAAATCATTAAATGTCTTTCCAGTACAGGAGAACTTGTATTTTAGATTAATCAAATGGGTTCTTCTTAAGGTTCTTTATAGGTAAGTGTTCTTAGAATTTGTGTTAGGAGGCTCCAGAACGGCCTGCTCTTTAACCTGGGGCACAGTAGTAGGCTCTGGAGTGTTTAGGGTGCTACAGATTTATCTGACAAAGAGTTGTAGTCTTAAAACACGCTGTTCTAGAGCCCAGGGCAGCCGTGTTGTCTAAGTTTTCTTCACTTCCTTCCCCTGTCAGTCTTCAGTAGCCTCCTATAGATATGGTCAAATGAGAAAGGAAGGGAATCTAATGGCAAGGATGAATGTGGTATTGCATGTATGATTGTTACTATTTATATCTCTCTTATTCAGGAGCTACTAATAGAGATAAACACTAGTTATATGTATATCCATGATTATGAGATAAGTAGCTATGAATTCTCTTTAAACTATTTCAAATCCTTCTATTTCTCTGTAGTCAAACCCTCTTACTCCACCTCCCTCTCTTTGCCCTACTCCTCCTTCTGTCTCTACTGTGTTTTCCCCTCCTTCTCCTTCTTAACTCAAATATATTAATCTTCTTCCTGTCTAAGTAGTGCTATGATATTAGCATTCCATTGTTGCATTCATCTATTATTGGATTTATTTAGAGATGAGTAGAGTTATGATCACTAGTGGTGGCAAGATTGAATTTATTAGGGAAGGAGAGTTATAAGGCTCTTCTTCTTTCTTTCTTTTATATTTAATTAAAGATGGGTGGTTAGTCCATAGTAAATATGGTCATCTAGGGGATCATCTCTAATCTGAAGATTTTGAGGTTTTGCATGATGCCATCCGGTTCTGCTTCTCAACCCAGGGTATATGGGGTATATGGGATCGAGACTGATCCTATCTTGTTCTCTACTATCAATGTAGCAAATTCAGGAAGAACCATATTCGATCAGACTCTGGGAATATCTTATTAATTACAACCTTAATTGAATCATATCATTTAATCATCTATTCCCAGTTATAAGGCTCTACTGTGAGCATACTTCTAGGAAGAGAATTAAGAAGGTGATTTAATTAATATGGATAATTGATTTAAAGACAGAGATACTGAGATTACTTATAATAGACAATCAGGCTATAAATCACAAGTAAATACTGATCTCCATTCCCTATCTATGAACCCTCCTCCCTCTCTGCATCCCCATTCTCTAACCCTTTCCTCCCCTCTCCCCATATGAATTCAACCCCTCATTAACATTCTAAAGTCTCTATCTCTCCTCCAATGCCTATAACCAACTACAATTGCTATTCCAAATTCAATCCTTGTTTTAAGTAAATCATCATCTGTATCGAAGATATCCTCTAATCTTGTATTGATAACAGTTATAGATTAAGTATGCTGGTTTCTGTTGTTGAGTTGTTGATGGTTGGTTGAAGGAAGGGAAGGAAATGGACTATAGCTATGATGAGGAATGATTCTCTTTTAGATATGTAGCAATAACTTAGTTATCTGAATCTTCTCTTGGGAGGGAAGTGGAGAGCAATCTAATTCGAGGATAGTATTTACTTATTGTTCTGTATGTTGATGTTTCACTTTCTTTCTTTTATAGGAATTTAGATATATTCAGTATATCTCTTACTTCTCTGCCTGATGTCCTTTACTTTTACTTCTAGGTTTTCTATTGCACTGTGTTAAATATGTTATAAATGATTTAGTAAGAGGGAAAATGGTGATGAGTACAAGTAAGCAGTGATGGTGATGGTGTTTATCACAACCTGAAGCATCTGTTGCATCAAGCTCCACAACACTCTTCAGAGGGCTTGGTTAGTCATCAGTCATTAGTTGGGACTTCCTTACACTGCAATTAACTTAATCAATTGTAAATTAATTTAAATAGGATGGAACATTCTTTGTGAATTTGAGAGAGGGAATAGATCCTGACAGATGGGGATTTATATGAGTTGATCTGTTGGAGTAGTCTGGAGATCTTGTAAATCCTGCAATATTAATTGCCCTTAAAGTGGTGAGCATGGGAGAACAGTTTGAATGGCTCCTGGCAAAAGAAACACATAACAATGTTTCCATCTTTAAATAGCCTTTCGCAGATGATATTTGCAATAGTGATCATATTGGGAGGGATTGTTCTTATCGATCTTTTGGGGCGTTCTTTACTTCTAAGTTGATCGCCTGTGTCAGAAAGGTCGATTAGTGAATAGACATATTCTCGTTTAAGGGAGCGTGGGAGACGGTGAATTTTCTTAATGATCTTCATCTTGAGGTTATCGATGTTGGAGTTACAGAGCCCAAGTTCAAGGAATGTTGGTGTGTGGTACTTGATAAGAGATTCGAAGAAGGATTGGATGATCTAACTCTAAAGTTAAGCTGTAAGTTTGTGCCCCTAAGGATTTCCTCATAAAGTTGGTTTTCATTCACATCAAAATTGAACTTTTTGATGTGAGTGTCATTGGAAAATTTTGAATCCTAGGTACTCTCCTTCTGTTAATCCCAAGTATAGAGGTCTTAGATGAGGAGTTAGTTATATAGTAGGATTTTGTTTTAGAGATCTCTAGGGAGAACTCCTCGATGGACTTTTATAGTTTGGTAATGAGATCTTTGGCAGTGTATTTATTTGGGACCAGGAGCACAAGGTGTCTGCGTATGCGAGAATGAATAGTTCTATTTTCTAGCTCACTAAATTAGGATTTGAGAGCCTCATCGAGATAGAGAGCGAAATATGCAGGGCTCAGCCTGCTCCCCTAGACAATTCCCTTGTTTGATTTAAAAGTTATTCCATCTAGGTCGCTGGATGTCAAGTTAATTAGTTAAAGTGCCAAGTTAAGGGCTGTATTGGACACTTTCCCTTTGATTCGTTTTGTTAGGATCAATTAAAGTGTAGGTCTGTCGACTTGGTCAAATGCTTTTCTTAGATCCACAAAGATCGCATAGTAAGTTTTCTTGATTTTTCTTGTATTCAAAGGTTCGCTTCATGAGACCCTTGAAGTTATCTTGAGGTTTCTTAGCTTGTCTAAATCCTGATTGATATGACCCAATTTTTTCCCATATGTGCTCTTACATTTCATTATAGATTAACGATTCTACGTGATTTGATTTGTAGATGACTGAGGGTGATTGGCCTTATTTGGAATTCAGAGACAGTGGTGAATCCAGATTTGGAGAAGAATAGGAGTCTGAAGGTTTTAATGTAGATAGGTATGAGATTTGAACCATTAGAGATCTATTTAATGAGTGAGATTACTCTTCCTTTTAGTAGCGCATTGGACATTAGGAGGGTGTCGGGAAGTAGATGAAACCTACTGCTTTTCCTTTTTAAAGGAGTCCATGGCCTCTGAGATTTCTTTGGAGGTGTAGATTTTATCAATGGAAGAGTCTCGTGCTCTCCATGATCGGCTTCGGATGGAGTGTCTTGGTTTGTGGATATAATTTTCCCTTTGAGTCTTCAGCGCTAAGGGTGGTTCCATCAGTATCTTTGAATAGCTCCGCAAAGATGTCTAACTTTTTATTCTTGAGGAGGGAGCGAACTTCCCTAAAGAAATTCTTAGCATCATTTAGATCAAAGAACCTTTGAGCATTGATGAGGCATAGGTCATTCAGTTCAGTTCAGTTCAGTTCAGAGAAGAACAAGCATTATTCATTAAACAATCGATTTAATTGAATTAATGATGGTGGC
>JAGYYO010000126.1:0-13763 GCA_021441625.1 Diophrys sp. 3 WChen-2021
AGATTACTTGAAAGAGAAGAAGACATCTCAACCGCTCTTAAGTCCAATGGATTAAAAGTAAGCCGAAAGTGAGATGACCATCCCTCTCATTTGTAGTAACTCTGTAAGCGGAAAAATTTGAGCATCAGTTGTCATTTATTTTGTTACTATTTAAGTAATTAATAGTCTTAATAATGTTGTTGCTGAGAGGAACGGTGATAGTTTAGATGCATTAGCAGAAAGATTAGATTGTAATTTTACTTTATTATTAGATAAAAGAGAGAGAGTGCAATCCACAAGCAAGAAAGGGAGTGTTATTGATTGTTGACTCAAACTCAAACTCAAATGTACTGAAGTATGTGGAGATGGATAATGACTCAATGACGTGGAACTCTGATTGATAAAATGAAATGAAATGAAAATGGATGCAAACAACTGTGACTAACTCTAAAAGACAAAAGCAAAGTTGAAAAAGTTGATAAAGACTTTTTAAAAAACTTTCAAACTGGAAGATCGCTATCAGAGACATGAAGATGTTAGAGTTATAATTGAGAAAAAGCTTGAAACTCCTGCTCCTATTGCTAAATGATTTAACATGGAGTTAACTCTTGGCAAGTAAACTCAAACGTATTATGCGCCCAACCTTCCCACCTCTACAGAGAGGTCCGACGGAGGCAACAGGGAAGGAACTACTGCGTTTGGCAACTTAGATTGAGGGCACTTCTGGGAAGAGTCTTTAGCTAATGGAGTTATCAAGCCTCACATCCTTTAAATTAATTCTTAGCCACTCATTCTTATTCATTTATTCTTATTCATGATGTTAATTCCGCTCTTCCGGCCGAGATTTTTTTTCTCTGGAGACCCTATCCTCCTCTGGCTCATGAGCTGCTAGTAAGGCCTTTAGATTGGCATTCTCTTCCAGTAGCCGCTCAGCTATTTAGCTAGTCACCTTCAGTTCTTTCGTCTTAATAAGGAACTCTTGCTTGTCTCATTTGAACTCTTCCTCTTCTTCGTGCACTAACTCTAACTCAGTTAGAGCTCTCTTTCTTCTAGTTCCAGGCTTAAGAGATAGATAACTCTTTCCTCTTTCTGCTGTTAGAGATTATGATAGAGAATAAGATGAACCTAAATTTAGAGAGAGTTATGTGTTTGTGTTTGATAATGCAAGCATACATAAATCTGCATTTATGACACAATTTTATAATGAAACAGAGATTGATGTTGTATTTCCAGCTACTTATTCACCCATGATCCTCCCTGTTGAACAAGTCTTTCGCATTGTTAAAAGCAGAATCAATTTCAAAAAATAAATCAAACCTAGATTTAAGTAAGTTTAATTCACTAACACACCCCCTATTATTAGATGGTCAGATGAAGAAGTGCAAGGGATAGTTAACAGTCTGGACACATTGACTTAAGAATTTGTTCCTCTGTGGCAGTGGACAAGATGAGAACAGAGCTGGAGAACTCTGAGTACGTGTGAATGAATTAGTGTTCTAACTATTGCAACATCGATAATCTCAATCAATTGCTTTATCATGCATTGAATAATAGTCAATGGTATTCAACTAACCATTATCTAACTTTAATCTGACTGGGACTCTTCTCCTTCAGAAGTCTGGGAATGATTCGGAAAGTGATTGAAGTTGGAAAGAACAGTTGAAGACAGTATGGAGAAGATAGGTTCAATCAAAATATGAGAGTCAACATTGAAAAGAGTGTTATTGAGTGGCAAAATCTATTGCAGAAGTCGATTCAGCCATAATCAAGAACAAGACAGATTAAGCCTATCATGTGAAGATACTCAAACAATTTTCAACTAAGTTGTATGTGGAAACAGATGGGAGAGCTGAGTTGAGAACGTTTCCTAACTGGACCAACTGAAAAAGTGAGTTGTTTAAAAGTTGATAATTAATTAGCACAGTTAGTGGATAGGTTCACAAACTTAATAAAATAAAAGTGTTACAATGCACTGCCTTTGCCCAGATCTTCAAAAAGCAGTTAGTTATTATTAGATAGTCTCCTGTTTCTCAAACCAGCTTTGCTTGTGTCAAGAGATGCAAGATGAAAGAAATAAGCCGGAGTGTTTATGTATCCATAAATATAAATCTAATTACATTCATCATTTAGTTAATTAGTTAGCACCTTTGGAGTCTAAAGAAGCCTCCTCTAAGTTTATTTAAGTCGTGAATAGATATATTTTCTATTTTTGACATAAATGTTGGTGATGTCACATAAGTAAGGGTGTTCTAACTTAGACTCTTTGTCAGATCTGTATTAGGCTTTTATCATTAAACTGTAATTCAAAGAATCACTTCCAGAGTCAGAGCTCATCAGAGCCAACATGAGATCAAATGAGAACAGCAACAGTGTTAATGCCAGTGTCTTTAATAAATGCAATTAAAAGCAACTCTTAATTAGAAAGCTTCAAAGTGCTAACTGAGCTATCAAGTAGTTATTAAATACGTGAATTAAGAAATTTTCAATTTAATATTTAATTCAAAATGACTATCGACATATAGACATGTAATGGTATAAGAGTGCTTTATCTAATTGAACCAAATCTCTTTTTGTCAAATTCACTTGCTGGGAATACTCCTGATAGAATGATCTTTAAGAAATCAACACAATATCAAGTAGAAATCCTAAGATGAATGAGAACTGCAACAGTTGATATGTATTAATCATTCAATTGTATTTAACCTATCAAGTCCCATCTGAAAGATTTTTAAAGGTTTAGATTGTTATATTGAATTGATAGTAACATGGACACTACTAATAAGGAGAGATGCTTCATTGGAGTGCCCCCTTTGTCTCTCTCTTAGCATTTGTGGAATCGATTTGATGATGTAGATGAGTCCCTATCGTCTCTGTTATATATAACCACCATCCGATTGATAGGCAGAGATAGGAGAGAGAAAGTCAATGTCCAATATCTTTTAATAACAAAAACACTTAACAACTAAATTGAAAAGTATCTTAAGAGTAGTATTGACTCTACTCAAAGATGATCTAGAGCGATTTTATTTTTAATCCTTATTAAAAGTTTACTGGCCAGTGTCTTGATGAACACTATCAGTCAGAGATGTTGCATTCGCTATGACTGACTTGATATCCAGTTTGGATAAGAACCTTCACTATTTTCTCTCTTTGAGAACCACCATATCTGGATTCGCGGACCAAAGCTGGAGATGAAAGTAAAGGTCCACTCTGTATATGAATGTTCATCTTTATCTCTATTTAGCTAATTTTTTTTTATAGAGTGACGAAGTTTTAGAGAGGTTACAATCACCTGTGCTGGGCTCTCGGTCTTCTCAGGCGCATCTAATTCAATTTTCTTTTGGAGATAAATCTCCACATTCTTCTCCTTAAAATTCCACCTTCAGGTTGAATAATAGAATTTTATTAAACGAGAAAAGTTAAGCCATTTCCAGACCAAATGATATTAAAGTGCTGGTGTACTACTCCAACAGTAGTATGAATGAATAAGTATAAAGGTAGCTCTTCACCAACAATCATCAAGATTAGTTTTCTCCATGCCAATGATAATCTAATGTCGAATATGACTTTGATATCTATAGGTCTTTCTTCATTAGAAGATCAGCTCAAATTGAGAGCTGATGTATCTATAAATTAATCTTCTAAATCATCCAAGGGAGATTTCTGTTTAAATTGCCTTTGGAAAGCGACATCTAAACTTAAATATAAGACATTATTTTTCAAGAGATATCCTTTCTTATTTTTAAGCACTTCGTAAGATGCATTTAGATGTTCTATATCATTCCCAACCTTGACCTTGATTCACTATCAAACTCAAATTGAAAGCACATATTGTAAACAAAGAGATTAATTAGGGTAATGAGCTTGGGTGAGTAAAAATTCAATAAACTCGCTTAAGTTTAGCGCATTGGAGACCAATTCACCATGTGTCTCTGAGAGTCTTTCCAATGACAGCTTTGCATGATTCGTCTCTGGCAGTGTATAGTAGTCCTCTTCGGTGAGCTCATCCTCATCTCTTATGTAATCGAAGGCATAGTCCATCAATCCTCCGTTACTTCCGTGATTTCGGTACTTAGTTGAGCAGTCAACCAATTGTTTTTCAGACTATTCTTAGGGAGAGTTGAGCTTGTTAGCAATAGCATATCTGGACTCGAGATTCGATAGCTTCGAAAGCCACGCATGAACCGCATGGTCCTTGGTTCTTGAAGCGGCAACCATGTTTTATCATGGAATTAAATCAATTTAATGACCCAAGCCCCATCATCATTATCTTAATAACTTTCAATGAGAAATTGAGGAGTCTGTTTATTAAGTGGAAGAGAGAGAAACAAGTGGGGAAGATTTCTGTGGACTTTGGGAGGAGTTGTGTCCTAGTGCGGAATCTTCCTTTTCCCATATTTATTTCTTCTTCAATGAGAATTGTGAGCATCAATTACTCGGAAGCTGCCATAATCACATATTTAAATATTTTTCAGATCACTATCTATCTTGAGATAAATAATATGGCTCCATCTCCGATTCAGGGAAGCAAGGAGTTGGGAAGTACCATGGGTGTTATCTCTAGTGAAATTAGCTATTAATTTGTTATTATATTTATCTATTGTAAATACCAATTATAAATCTCGACCTTTCTTCTTTCTTCTTCCTTTAACCAACTTATCTAATTTAGCTTCAGCTTCTTTCTTCTCCCATGAAAAACCTTTATCATGATTCTATCCGAGCAAATCAGCTAATAATGTGTGTATCTCAACTTTATCATACTTGCCTAAATTAATTATGTCTACCTTCGTTTTTAAGTTCAAAGCTTGGCTGTCCATTATTTATGTAGATTCTAACATCGGAGCATTTGACAGCCTAATTGTCAAGGAACTCTTTAAATCTTTCAAATTAGTCAAGGCCACACCATTTAACTGTCTTAATAATCACTTATTCAAAGTCAATAAGACTTGTATCGACATTGGCTACTGCAAAGTGTAAACGATGGAACAGAGGAGAATCAAAGATACTAAAATATTTATCATATTTAATTTAATTATATGAATAGATCTGTAAACTACTTCGAATCAATTCAAATGCTTTTAAGGATATATATATTTGAACAAAAATAAGCATTTAAAATTGGTATATTTTAAATTAAAAGTATGTTAAAAATTATTTGCGTCTCCAAGGACTAGAAAGAGCGGTCATACGACAAACAAGAGTACTCGCAGGGGTTGAAGGCTCCAACCACATCACAGGTTTTCACAGGTCTTCACAGAGTTCTAGCCAACCCCAGAGGCATTTAGAATCTACTACTCTAGAGGTTAAATACCACTTCTGAGCTTATTGGAGACAAGATACCAAGACTTAGGGTCTTCTTAGCCCTTGCTCGTGTAACTGAGAAACATGGGGTGTAATTGAGGATATCTATTCATTGATTTTGATATTTTCAAACATCTAAAAATACTAAATGATGCAGAATTGCTACAAGTATGTCTCTAGAGAGGGATACATACCAACAGGTTCAAGAAAGTGTGGTGCCAGATTACCTCTTGAATAAAACTCTGACAAAGACAAGTCTTTAATTAACAAGAGATGCTATACGGGTGTTCAAAGAAAATCTACCTTTAAAGACTTCATTTTATACTCTACAAACACACGACAATAGAATTCATCGGAAGACTCTTTGATGTAATCTGTTCAAACAAGAATAAGAGAGAATTTCTAGAAACATGCGATAGTTAATTAGGGAACTAGAATAAATGAATTCGCGAAATATTAATTTCCTTATACTGGCTCTCAACAATTATTGTCTTCTTAGAAAACACATATTCATCTAGGATCTCCACCACTCCTTTCTTCATTCTTCTTCTACTTTTTGGGATACTATTAAATATTTCTTTAATTATTTAATTAAAGATTGCATCAGGGGAAGTTAACTCCTGAAAGTCTTTGGTTGGCTTTTTGGAGGACGTGGTTAATTTCTGTTCCACCAACAACTTCTTCCACCCTTTGTCTGTAACCATTTTTTAATGGACTAGGGAATAGAGTCTACTGTTAAACCCCAGTTACCTTTGACAATTCATTATCTATCACAGTAGTTTTTAGTTTAGGGGTTCGTCTTTTCAGTTTGTCATCATTGGGTTCATCTGATTGACAGAGGGGAGGGTTGTCTTCTGTTTCTTGGTTGTTAAGGGAGAGTTGTGACTCTTCGTCTTGGATTAGTTCTTCTAGTTCTTCAGGAGCAGGTGGTGTAGCTTCTTAGTGACCTCTACCTGTTTCACCTCCAACTCTTTCTCTGTCATTTCCCTCTTAGCTCTCCTTCCCTCTGTACCTCCCATCTTAGACCACACCTTCTCCACTATCACAATTCCTCTCTTCACTCCTATTGGTGGAAATATCACGATCTTGGTCTCTCCTAATACTAATATCTAGCAATACAGTTCCTGTAAAAGTCAGAGCAACAAAAGACCTTAGGCTCCTTTTACTCCCTTTGATTCCATTGAATTGCCAATTAGTGTTGCTATTGGATCTTGCAGGTTTCTGAGGTCAGAGAAGGGGAAGAAAGTAATTTACTTAATTTGAATAATGAATCAATGGTGGGATTTTAGTTAGTTGAATCATTATTTAAATCTTATTAATTTCTACATTTATAAATAGTTTAAACTAGAATGGATAATGGCTTAGGCGATTGCAATTGAATGTGTTTAATCTTATTCCACTTTTTAAACCTGGATCTCCTCCAAGACTTCATATATCATATCATTAAATCATGGCATATCTTCTCTGCAACTTTGCATCTATTTTTGTTATCAGTTGCTGGTGATTTAAATTGAATTAAAGTGAAAATGAGCGATAGTTCAATGGAGCCAATTCAACCCTGATTTACCAAATAAATCCCATTACAAAGAGTAGTGGGGTTAATGCTACAGTGCTTATCCATCTGCTCCTATTGAAGATTTCACATGTATTTACTCTGAGTAGTTTCTATTCTCTGGATGATCTGCATATTTAAGACTCCTTTGAGGAACTTTACAGTCCATGTGAGGATGAGCAGACCAATTTCATTAGGTTGATGCTTGTGCTTGGAACTTCTTATAAGGAAGATTGAGTCTGCCGCACAAAAAAGCTAAGGCCTCCCTTTTCTTCTGCTTATGGCAGGCTTCTGTCAGAATGTGTTAGCTTACTTTGCTTGTGTCCTCAAGAGATTTTTCCGTGTGCTCAAAGGTCGTCCAACAATTCAGATAATAAGTGCATCTTGCAGTCCAAGAGAGAAGCTCCAGTTATTAATCCCTCTTTTCTGTAACATCCATATAAATTTTCATAGTCTCTTTTAAGTGCTTATTCTTTTAGAGATCATGGATCTAGTCAGTGAGAGTTGTTATGGTCATCATTATGCTATTTATTTTCAGGTCTTTCCACTTCTTTTTTTCACAATAACTTACCGAGCAAACAAATTGAAGATCTGCAAAAGTCTTTAACGACTCTTTGGTGTGCACCTCCATGGAGGTGAAGTAAGCAGTAAGTGGGTTTAGTAGGTGCGGCAGACTTTATCTGCAATTGGGATTCTTTTCTCTTAGAATACCGAGAAAGTCCGCCATTACATCAATATTAAATGTATTTCATTAAAAGAATTCGATTTCAAGTAGGCATGTATTCTCAGATGGAACAATAGTCATTGCTTATACATAATATTTTACTTTTACTGTGAGCTAAATTTAATTAGCTTCACTGATATTCTACTTGAGTATTCTTGTTAAAGAGAGATAAATCTAATAATAACGTAAGTAAAAGCACAATCATAACCTGATCCATGCTTTTTAAAATGTTTTCAACAATCATTGCACATAATTAATAATGTAAATAAAGGCTTAAAACTAATAGTAATTGATAAGACTACTTCTGGAAGATTCTATCTGAACTATAATGATCAGACTGTCAATCACATCTAATTCCATATTAAGATCTTCAACTCGTTGCTCTCAGGAATATTGAGAAATAATAACATTCTCGTTCAGTTTTTATATAGATAGAGCTAACTTTAAATCATTCTTGAAGGCTAGTAAGTCAATCTGTAATATGCATACAAGGGAGAAGACAGGATAATAATGGGTTTAATGCTAGTTGGTTTCTCTTATTGATTGACATAGCAACTAGTTTACTTTATAATGATGTTATTAGATGCTTTCTTTTATTCCTTTGGAACTGAAAGACATACTCTGTAAGAGAGGCTCATCTCAAACATAGAATCATGAATCTAGGGGTATTAAAATTAAAAGACTATTTTTGAACAAGATAAACATAGTTTTAAAATAGTAAATGACATAATCTTGTATGTTAATTCATTAATTCAACAGGAGAGCTCACAATATATAATTTATGATTTCTAGACATAAAGGCTACCTGATGAATTTTATGAAAGACTTGTCTTTTCTCACACTGACATCTTTCTCAATGGCATACATCTATAATTATAATAAGTATCATGTAGGACATGAGCGTAAACAGATAAACAATTCTAATAAAGAATTTTCTCTTAAAATAGATGATGCAGCTACTCTACTGAACATTATTATTACTCAAGATCTTCTAAAAGGTGTTTGACATCCTCTAACAAATAAGAAACATTAATGCGTAGACATCGCATATATTAAACGAGATTTATCACATCTAATAAATGTTAAGATTGCTAGCAAATCCATACTACATATGGATAAGACAATGAGATTGGATACTGATTGAACATAATGTAATATGATATGAGTAAAGATGAGCTCTAATATATATACTTATTACCTCGACTCTATTATTAGGTATTAAGGCGAGACACTAGACTCTCTTAAAATGGTAAACCAGAAGAAAATTGGAGACCTACAAATTGGGATCCTCAAAAAGGAATACATCCTTCCGAGGAACCTACCCCGAGACCTCATTCTCCTTCTGTGTGGAGCTAGGAGAGCGACAAACTTCATGATAATGACACCAGATCAGAAGATGTAGCCTCTTTTAATCATACAACCACCATGCCCTCTAAATTATATTGCGAAAATTCTTCATCCAAGAATCTATACAATATCACAGCTGGAATAATGCAACTACTGCCACAAGCTATTCTCCTTCATGAAGCATGCGCATCACTTCCAGTCAAACCAATATAGCAGACTCTTATAGTTTAATAGGAAGATCCAGAGCCTGAACCAAAACCTTCCCAAATAAGTAAGGCACCAAACCTGCTTATGGTTGTTAACAGCATGATACTCTTAGACCGATTTGTAAGGTAACTAGATTGATTAATAATAATTATAATAATTAATATTAACTTTCTCAATTCTTTTGTTTGGCTGGGGAACTAAATAATGAAATGGAAGAGTAGTCTCTCCCTGTTTTTCTTGTGGAGCAGTTCGCCACATCTGTTTTCTGGGTGCATGGCATATTGGTTCGGGGTACAGATGAGACCCTGAGAAGTACATACCCTCTCTACGCCTCCTGGAGTTGTAATGTCCACGACATAGACTTTCATATTAAGACTCAAAGAGTTTGTTATAGTTTAGACGACTTGATTAGCAATACAGAAATTCGAGCCTACTACTTATAGAGAGAGTGGTGTAGGGTTGAATATTAACTAATTCATTTAATCAATTCTTTGTTCTGATATCAAAGTAGTAGTTCAAAGCTCTCTTTATTTACTTTACCGTTCTTATAAAGAAACACTTTATGATAGGCTCCTTGAGCCTCTTTCAGCTCTTTGTTCACCCTTCCTGGCCCACTTTCAATGGAAAAGAACCTTTATTGCTGACTACGTGTATTCCTAGAATGAAATTAATCTTATTTAAATTTATGACATATGAAGATCTTGTTCATGAGTTAATACTTGACATTCTGGTCTCAGGCATCTATTTCAACAATATTCTGACCATGATCTTTACTCTTGCGTAGTCGAGTGTTAAGTCACAGAGATCTTTTTAGTTTCATAATTAATATTCAATTTTCAATGTTAAGGATTAAACTTTATAGGTGTCCGCTTTATAAATAAGCGAACTCTTCTTCCCAGTCATGGGAGAGTCTTGAGTTGAATGCAGAGGTCCCAGTACCTCCTCTCTTTCCTTTGATCTTTTTGAGCAACACACACCAACTCCACCTCCTCAAAGGTTCGGAAATAATTTGTCCGAATCAAGAAATCACTTTCAGAAATTGATAAAATCAGTTAGTGCAGCAACAGGATGGCATTGCTAATCACTGGGATCGATGCAGTGGATGGAACTAACCAGAAAATGCGCCCGGTTGCTGCACTAACTGATTACATAAATTCAGGACAAAATCTGTCCCAATTATTCGGACTATACGTTGTCCGTATGTCTTAAATTGTGCAATATGGGTGTGTTGCAGTGTTTGAGAGGAGGACAGAGAGAAGGTTCCCTCAAAGAAAAGCTAAACTACATTATGTCTGGTTATTAATTAGAACCTTAAGGAAATTTTTCATGCCATTTATTTCTCCCTTAGTTTAATTCTCATTAAATTATCAAATGGTCTTGGAATAGTTAGTAGTAAAACAAAAAGAAGAAACACGGGATAATTCTCAAGACTGAGAGAGGAATATTTAATCGTATTGATAATGTAATTATTTCATACATAAAAGATAAAGTATGCAGAAGAGGATGCTTAATAATATATCATTGTTTGGAAAGACTATCTCATCCAGAGAATAATTTAGAATATGGCAGATCTAAAAGCATCCTAGATATGAATAGCTCTATGTCTTAAATCACGATATGTACCTTCTCTCAATTTAAATAAATCTCCAAATGTAAGCTATTCTCAATGCACATTCTTACTCTTCCCTCTCTCCCATTCTCCTATTTAAACTCTTTCCATCTCCATACACAAATTGACTAAGATATCGATCTACAATGATGACCTCGTTCCCATCTGATACATTGTAGAATCACACTACAACTGATATGAAAGACCTTTATAAGGTAGATTATAGAGGAACAAGGAGCTAAGTAATGAGATACTTTACACTGCAAGGAGAGGGCAGAGATGATTATGTGCGATTTGGGAAGATAGGGAGACAGGGAATGAGAAGGTGATGCTCTTTTGGTTTCATATTCTAAGGATTAAGTGGGGAAGGGATTAAGAGGGGAGTAGAAATGGTCAGGGAGGTATTGAGAGGGTGTTATGGTTTATCTTATTAATAGGAACTCTCTTAAATAATCAAATAACAGTAGTACATATCCAACTCAAACAATTCTTAAACTTAGACAGAAGATCTATCTTCTAATAAATCTAAAACTTCTTATAACTCAGGCCTTTCTCTTAACCAACCCAATTCATCTCTGAATAAAGTAAATATACTCAATCTCCTATAATCATGGCTTCCACAGTATTGATAAACAGAAGTGGAACACTCAAATGTACTTAGGATAACAAACTCATTGGAAGTGATCATAGGTGTCACATCAATTCAAACTAACTATTCATCTCTAAAAGCATAACCATTCATAAAGCTTCCGCTTAAGACATTATTAAAGCCATTCTTGATATGATGAAATCCTGAATGACATTAATCACTTTATCAGAATATACTACTACTTCAAGCATAAGAGAAACCCAATTTTATGAATGATGAAAGTCCTGAAGTAAGATTACACCTAAATGGAAGACCTGTAACTACTGTCATTCCTGCAACAACATCGTCTGAGTACAAGTTCCGAAGAGACTTAAGGACATCATTGACGGTATAAATCATCCTTTGTGTGAGACATTATATTTAGTAGTAGTAGTGGTGTTAAATAACCAAGAGAGAAATGAAGATAAATGAATAGAAAGTCCCATTCATAGAAAGAAGCTTTGCTATCCTATGAGAAGGACCACATCTCTACTGAAACAATACTCAGAGGTTACTCTCTATGTTTTAGCTGTTGATAAAAACAAAAGCACCAACCCAATCGAAATCAATATCCATCCCATTCTCATACTCATATCCATAAATTCAAATTATAAGCTCTCTATATTTATCAATAAAGCCAACTCACATTTCAACACTATCCTTATAACTGAAGACATCTTAAAACCCCTAGACTTAGGATGTCTTTCAAGTGCTTGTCTTATTAATTATGTGTCCTCCGATCATTAAATCACAAATGGGGTTCGAACCAAGCCTATGAAGATCTAAGTTTTGGCTTTGAAAAGGCCAGTATACATATGCTTTTGCATACAGTCTTATCATTAAAGCATTGCCTCTTTTCTGAATAAAATTTCCAGACTTCAGCCGATTTTAATAGTAAATTCTTAGATATTAATAATTTTATCGATAAAGTCAGTTAATTGAGTGATTGAATAAACTGACTTTATCAACAAATTGCAGGACCAGCAAATTTCACGATAAAGTCAATTTAATCAGACGTTAAAATCCTAAAGAAAAGTGATGTGGTTGAACAAACTTCGGAAGTGAATTAAAGAGTAACCTATTACATGATAAGACAAATTCTGGTAAGTGACTCCTCAGAGTGAACAGACATTCTGAATTGTTAAACAGGAATATTGCTGCCTTAAAGAAGACTCAAGACATCAAACTTTCTTTTGGAAGAAAAAAGAGACGAAGATGGACTATATGTTCCTCCTCTGCATTAGCTGTATTGTTTTCAATTCTTCTGAAGTGTTCAGTTAAAGGAGATTCACCCTGTATTGGAGAGGAAAAACATCAGCTGTTTACACTTTGTTGCAAAGTCAGTGCAGAAATTGCCTTTTAGGTTTTAACTTGTGCTCCATAATTGAATAATTAATAAAATATCCTTTCATGATTAAGAATCCATATTTATTTCTTTATTTGTATCTTGCTCATTGTGTTTCGTGTAAAGGAGAGAACATTGTTTTTTGAATAGACACTCCAAGAATGTTAATCTGATAGCTCCAACCAATTTCCTTTCTTCTCAACAGGATATGGCCACAGAGACTACTAAACTCTTAAAGAGTTTCTTCTCACCATCTTCTGCAAAGTATAAACTTCTTAGTAGACCATGAATATATTGCTGAGCATTTTATTGAGATCTTTCAGTCAGTCAGTCATTAATCAATGACCTAATTTAATAGGTTAAGGATTAATTAAGGCAGTGGGATTTTTGCTGAGCCTTAAAATGCTAGGCCCTCAAAAATAATTCCAGAAATGCTTGCCACATTTTCCAACCTAGGGAATTATTCTCAAGGTTGCCTCTAGAGGACCCATATTTTATGGGGGAAGAATTTGGGCGAGGTTTCAGCTCAAAAATGTTTAGAGAATTTGCCAAAAACTTTTGGCGAGACTTCGCATGGAAAAAGGCCAGAGATAGCTAAAGATTTTTCCCATTTAAGAAAAAATTTGAATTTATTATCAAATTCATTGATTGCTCCTGTTAATTGTTTATTACATAAAGGTATTCTTCCAAAATTAAAAATGGATTGATAAACCTTGAAGGCAAACTCCAGGTTTGACCCCGGAGAAGGCTCCCTGTCTTCAAGAAGGCCTTCAATTAAGTGGATGGACCCCTTTGAGGCTTCAGAGTGCCCGCAAAGGGTTGAGAGCTTTTAGTTCTATCCTCAATCCTGTCCTGCAAGTTCTTTGTTTACTCAGCAGAGGTCTTCCTTTGCTAGGCAGAGGTCTTCTCGACGAGTTTTCCTCTACTCAGCAAAGGTTTATCCTCACTTGAGCAAATTTGGCTCCCAGGATGAGATGAATTAATAACATGAAAGCAAAGTGACAGTCTGACAAAAGACTAGAACAAAAGGTCAACTTAAGAGACACAAATCAGAAATGAAAGACAATGAAA
>JAGYYO010000127.1:0-13750 GCA_021441625.1 Diophrys sp. 3 WChen-2021
TATGTTAATAAGCAGATCTTGAGATGCTAATGTAACTCCATACTTTGCCCAACCACCCATCCAATCAATAATTGTCAATTGTTAGCAGAGACTGCCATCGTCTGTAACAGGAGCAACTTAATAAGACCAATCGAAGAACGAATGTAATAATTAAAATGATTGGAGCTCACAAGATGATGAACCAGAAGCCAGTTGACAATAAGATTGATGTTGTTTAGATGATCTCACAAGTAGGAAGCCAAGTCAAGATGTACACTAAACTTGCACACAAAAAACACCTTGTCTTATAATCCATGGAAGTGCAACAAACTATTACTGGAATTGAGTTTGTGGAGGAAGACCAGATGATTTCTCTCATTACAGAAACTATCAACAATTGCTATCTAAGAAAGCATGACCCTATAGCATTCATGGGAAGAACAATTATACATGTAGATAGAGAGGGAAGACTTCAACCGATAAACATACTCTTTGAGATTGTCTACATGCCCAACCATTTACTAGAAGCAACCTCCATCATAAAATTCAATGAAATCATTGATCTAATTAACAAAGAAGCAATGACATGCTACATATATGATTGGACAATTGGATTCTGTAACAGTAGCAAGAATCTGGAGAGCAATTGTAGATGTAGCACATGAGGAACTAAAAGATAAATAGTAGTTTAATAAAGAATGGGATAAGTTCCTCAAAGTATCTGGTAGTGGCATAGTGTCATTCAATGACAAAATAACTCTCAATCTTGGCTAGTTTGATGGAAACCTAGATGAAGTGGATAATATATTAAGACAGTAAGCTGATACCCCCACTCTCAACAACATTAACTCTTACATCAATGCATGTAATCACGGTAAATGGGAAGAGGCGAATATGAAGGATGTTTAGAATCTTCAAAGGTATATTGAAAAAGGACAATAGGATGAGCTGGATCTAGTTGTTGAGAATGCTGATTATAACCCAACCTCTTCTGATAATTATCCATAAATGAAGATAAAGGCACCCAACATATCAAAATGATTAAGAATGTGTCTACGTCTTTCGCGAATGCTAAATATCAGGCATCAAGAATGTTTAACAAATTGATGAAGTTAGATGAACTAGCCCGGATGGATACTAAAAGAACTATGTGCTATGGATGCAGACAACAGCGGGATCTAATCTTGAATTCTGTTTAAAAAAGAAATCATATTATGCCCAAATGAACAATTAAAATAGTCAAATAAATGATTCAAGTTAGCACTTAGTGGAATACATAATGCAGAATACGATTAAATCGTAGATATTATTATCCTACCAAAGAGTAGCATAGCCTGATGAGAGAGCACAAAGGAAACTAGCATAGGAAATCATTCCCAGAAGGTTCAAGGTGAAGGAATCAATGAGAAAGAACAAATGGATGAATTTAATGCAAAGCGCTTAAAATACACCTAGACATAGAGGTAGAGTGACTATTATAGGAACCCAAACTGAATTAAACGAAGCGCAGGAACATTATTCAGAGAAGGATTAGGCAGTCACCTTAGAAACAACATGCAATTAGAGAGAGTAATAGGAGCCCTTACAACCCAGCTAGATCTATGAACTAACAATTGACCACAGCGATGCAATGGCCGAACCTGACCCTTCACTCGATCTTCCCAAAACCTAGAATGGCAACCCCAAACACAATACAGGAGTAACAAAATATAGACACATAATGGAGAAAGAAGATGGAAGAGCAAACCAGGACAATCATGAAAAGGGCCCTATGAAAACTTGGAAGAGAACAAGGAGACAAGATGACAGTGATGAAGAAATGTAAGGAGGTCATATTTAATGATATAATCTAATCTAATGTCCATATAATGAATGAAGTAGTCTAGTATTGAAGCCTTAATGAAATGATATTCAAGTCAACATTTAATATTAAAGCGTCATTTTAGTTATCACCTTTCTGTTCTCTCTTCCAAGCATCAAGAGCAGCTTCGAGGTCCATTTCGTTAGCATTGGGTGATTCTTTGTCCTTATTCACTTCATTATTAGATAAATATCAGTCTTGTACTTCTTATCAGCCCTGCCCTCTAATCAAGAAAAGAACGTCGTTCGCTCCATAATTGTAATAAGTTACTTTTACATTAACTCCTGATTCAATGTGCTATTAAATCCCTTCGATTGACAGGTGGGGCAGGTGATACATATGAGTGTTTTCAATATTAAACTTCTTCTGCTTGCATTGAGGTGAACGACATTTTAACCCCTCTCCAACTCTTCTTCTCTTTGAACACTTTGTAAAGTCTGGCATGCACAGTGATCAATATATTCTTTCCTGAAATATGCTTCACTGAAATACTTTATGCCATCAGGAACTTAATAGACCTAGCGGCCTCTTCCCCTATTCATGTTTTCAACAGAAATCCGTTACTTGTTGAAACAAGATGATTAATAAATGATCTTGTTTTCTTTTTTGGAGTTCATTGTAATTGAATTGCTATTATTCTGATCTTTAGCCAATTGATTAAATTAAAATAATTATGTGATTTATGTGAGAGTATAAATATAATTAAAGAGGGTTTTTTTTACTGTGTAGAAGAGGAGACCTGACTCTCCTTCTGGAAGGTGGATTCGTGATCGGAATAAACGTATCAATAAGATATTTAAAATACCCATCTTCATACTACAAACAGAATGGATCAACTTGTGTAATTCCCACTAAGTAGAGTTCAATCAGTCTCACCTACTAGACTAAAGTAAACGAAGCTTACGAGTCTCGTTCCCATTCAGGTATTAAAATTTCATTTAGAGTATTTCCTACTTTAAACTAAACTAATCTTGCCAGGTCCTCTGAGTAAATCTTAGGTGGTAGATAGTGATACTCTTTCTCATAATTTAGAATGCATGTCATGTAGATTCCCTTAAAGAGGGTTGGATGTGTAGACTTTATATAAACAGGGTTGGAGATATACTCTTTTTAATCAATAACCTCAAATCTCGTCTCTCTCTTATCTTACTTATTTAATAATTTAATGATGGTTTAACTGTAGATCACTAACTAATTAAATGCGTATTATCTAGCTGGTCTTAGGGACTTAGGGTCCTTGATGTTCGTTAGGCTCTATGATATTCTATTTACTGTTCCATAAACGTTCGTTTGGAAGTGATGTCCATACCCAATGAAGTCAGGAACACGTTCCTTTATCCATGTCTCTATTATAATTACTACGTATGGCTTTACTTTCAGGAGATATGCATTGAGCAATTAGTAGCTAGTGGTTTGTATGATAGATCTGCAGTTCCAAACTACACATATGAAATTCTTATGATAAATGAGATTTTTTGAGAGATCGAGTTGAGTGATTGGTAGTAAGTTTGATTATCATTTGAATCTTGAGCTATTTCACTTTCTAAGAAATCTACGAAAGTCTTGTAACGGTGGCTGGTATTCCTTTACTCTCTAATAAAACTTACTGGGAATGTTCCCTCTAGCTAGTCTGTCCACCATTGTCTACAGATTTCCTTTGTTTCATACTACTTGGTATTTATTTTCATCCTCAAGGATAATACATTTCTTCCTCACTACAGAAACAATACTTTACATCTTTACCTTCTTGTCTACCCTTATGACTCTAACATTCTTAGCCTAATCAACTGGCTTCTAGATTATTAATTGCATTTAACACTCTCTAACTTTTCTTAATCAAGTTAAGATTCTTCTTCAGGACTACTGCATGATCTTGCTAATATCCAATCATGTCAACATCTTCCTGTATTTTTGATGCCTATACCTCGACTTCCTAGGTATAATATCTTAGCATTTATTCAAATTCGATTATCCTTCTTTCACATCCAAGAGTGTGTTCACTTTCCTTATTTCCAATTTCGTCAGCGAGTTACTTTACTTAATCCCTCTATTTATTGATTTATTCATGTAACTCTGTGATTTTCTCATTAATAATGCTAGATTCCTTCTATTCTTATTCTTTTACTTTAGAGTCATAACCAATGATTGCTACTTCTAGTATTTCTACTCTTGTTTTCATGGCACGGGTTTCATTGGTGAGTTACGTTAAGTCTTCCTTAATATCTCCTAGCATTTCTTCTTTCTTATCTAAAACAGAAGTCACTCCAGCGTTCTTGTATTCTTTGTCCATTAACTGCATCTTATTAGTCAAAGACTTAAAGTTGCTTAGAATAAATTCAAATAAATCAATCAGAAAGTGAGGATCATTTAAGAACTATGATGATGCAGAATGACAGAATCCCTAATTTGGGAGAAGCAAAGATGTCCCTTCTAGAGCAATAAAACCAAAGAGTAGGCACAAGGACTCTTAACAAAATATATAAGACTTTAACTTGAAATACAAACGCATACGGTACATAGCCAGGAGAGCGAACCTGAACCACAACCTTATACTTAGATTAAAGTTGGCTGAGAAGTTTCTTGAGTTGCTGGACATGGGAAAGACCATAATAAACATAAATGAATCTTCGACTCAGCAGACTAATTACAATCGTTTTAAATGGCAGCGCAAAGACGAATCTAACACTTCCACTCAAAATCAGAGAATTTCTTCAGTTATCATTATTGCAGCTGTGGGATAAGGAAACAATAACACAGATAGATTAATCGCGAAGAGCCTCAGTCACGAACTAGACAGTTTAGACTCAAATTGGAGGGAAACTATTATTTGGATGATGGACAATGTGTCCTTTCATAAGAATGCCAAAATGAGCATTGTTGGCCAAAGGGATTCTGTTGTGGAGCATAGAGATCCTCTTCCCTGACCTTCACTTAATGTTTCGTGGCTTCCTGGAAGCAACTTAAATTGTTGGATCAAACTTTTGGTCTAATTAATTCCATCTTTTAAAGAAATAAATAAATTAAGAATCCTTTTAATGTATTTCTTAATTACTATGCCAAATAATGGCTATAATCTTTACTTATTTATCTGAGTCAACTAACTTAATATCTCCTGAATCTACTCTAAAAGACATCCACTTTCCCTCTATCCTTTTCCTTGTCAATCAATTACATTCTTATGATATTCTTATCATTCTCTCTATCATTTATAATACCAATGTTTTAGATGTAATTATGGATGATCATTGATAATTTATATACTTATACTTCTGCTACTATTTAATATTAATTGCCGCCTTCAACATAGTCTTCAGCATAATAGTAGTCACTATCGAATGAGTTATGGTAGTAGAAGTAGTCATTAGGAATTCATTATTTAACACTAAATAAACAAGTGAATAATTAAATAATGAAGAAAGACATAGCAATGAGAATTACTATTGTTTAGTATTGATACTGAATAGTACATTTATTAAGAAGATTAATGGATATGGAATAGATAGATTAATGGAGAATGGGATTAATGCTTTATTAGTAATGAAATTGCCACTTGTTGCATTCTTGGAAAGAATTATGGCTAGTTCAGGGGTACCTTTGGATGCTTTATCAGATATAAAGGTTAATCTTATTGAATATGGTATTAGAGAGGAACTAAACATTCAAATCATGATACTCAATAATCACTTTTTAATTTTTAGAAAGGGAGCTTCAAACGTGAATTGGCAAGAAGATCTTTTTGCAGCAAGTGAATCGTTCAATTAATTTTTAATATCTGCAAACAAATGTGACTAACTCTTAAAATACAAAAACAAAGTTGAAAAAGACTTTGAGAACTTTGAAACTTGAAGATTTGCTATCAGAGACATGAAGATGTTTCGAGTTATATATGAGAAATTGCTTGAAACCCCTGCTCCTATTGCTAAATGATTTAACAGGGAGTTAACTCTTGACAAGTAAACTCAAACGTATTATGCGCCCAACCTTCCCACCTCTTCAGAGAGGTCCGATGGAGGTAACAGGGAAGGAACACCTGCGTTTGGGGACTTAGATGGAGGGCACTTCAGGGAAGAGTCTAAAGCTAATGGAGTCATCAAGTCTCACATCCTTTAAATTAATTCTTTGTCACTCAAATGGCTCTATTTATTCTCATCATTATAGTCATCATCATCATCATCAATCAAGGAAACCTAGGATTTACCCTTCCTAGTGGTGTAGATGTATTTAATAATTTAAATCATATCTAATTCTCCAAGTTTCTTCCAGATAGCAATTCTTTATCTGATGCCCTTTTGGTAACTGATTTCTCTCATTTATACATAAGATTGGACCCTCTCGTCCGTACATTCACTTCCTTCGGACCTATTGATTATTATCTCTATAGGTGAACATACACTTTCGCCAATCACTTCTCAATGCATAAACAATTAACAAATGGATTATTGAATCATGCCTATTGTTCTAGAGCTGATTCGTCTGCTAAATCTACATCCACAGGTATTCAATCACGCTATAAGGATGCCTTGTGCTAACTGTAATATCTATTGGTACTACTATTAGGAACTTCTCATCTTCATTTATTAAATCCTCTATTTATTCTTATTCATTCATTCATTCAAGTGTATCCATGAAGTTAAAAGTAAACTTATAGGTATTATATCTTTGACACTCGATACTGATACTAGGGAATATCTTCCTCATAGAAGTTCCAAGTCTTACAAACCTATTACTTCAACCACATCTTGGTTAAGAATTAAGAGAGACATACAGAAAATGGAAGAGGTACGAATGAAAAAGAGAATGATAACTATCCCATAATTAACATGAGATGACTATATCAATCCCAGAAAAGATAAAACTAATGCAGTTACAGAGTATAAGTTAGTAAACGAATTACAGACTTTGAGTAATTACAGATAAAGGTACCCTGTCCCCTGTTGATGGACACATTGCTATTCTAACACTTATCTATTTAATCTTGTGAGGTGATTTAGGTACATAACCCATTGATTCAATCAAGAATGATCAACATCTAAAGGTTCAGGAGATTCTCCAGGAGAGAGGACAATGCAAGATAGGTGCTGGAGATCCTTCAAGGGATTGAATTAAACATTTAGTCCAATCTCTTCTTGGGAAGCTAAAAGCAAGGTCAGATGATAAAGCATTAAAAGAATGGATTAAAAACAAAACAATGATAATTCTGAAAGAGTATGTTGGAAACTTGCACTGCTGCTCTGAATCTTTAAAAGGATTAGGATAAGATGAAGAAGGTGCATGAAAAACATTAGATGGTAGAATAATCAGCAAGTGAATAGAGTTTAAATCTAATTTAGAAGGGTTTGTTTACAGAACATTGCTTGAAGAAGTAGTCAGAGATGGGTTGACATCTGTTACTTTTGAACATGATACCAATCTAATGGTTTAATGAGATATTAAAGCTAAAGTCAATGCATCAATTAAGAGAGAATGTTAAATGATAAGTAACTATGAATTCTAATAGTTATCATCATCCTCGTCTTAGGAAAAAGTTACTTATAGAGTATTGATAAAAATAGTGATCAGTTTAGCAATTTCCTAAGAAGTATCGGAATGCTTAACAAAAGACATATCATTCTCTTTCTTACCACTAGATTCTTCTGTGCATCAACTTAAACATCTACAGTAGATAAAATATCCTCCTTCACCTTCCTCTTCTCCCTCTCCCATCTCTCCCCTGTCCTACCTCTTTATCTATCTCTAATCCCTTTCTCCACTCGTTCACCACCTCATCCATTATAATATCCAATTCCTCTTGTCTATTAGCCTCCATGACTATTTCATCAGCTCACAATAGTATTATCTACGCATTCATAAACTCTGTAATATCATTGAGTACGTCTTACATGTATTAAATAGAATACGTGATAGGACATTGTATTATTCATTTGTGTAGTGTGGGGATATAGATGTGTTAGTTAATGGGATTATGGTTTAAAGGACCTTGTTTGAATGGCTGGGAGAATGTTGAAGGGCTTTAGTGATGAGTAGACAGGGTAGAGAGGGTCGATTAATGGGATAGGTGGAGGATAGATGAGATTTCATTTGTTTAAGGGAGGGAAATTGATGATTGGTTGGGGGGACTACTACTGATCAGAATGGTAGTGTAATGCGGTGTCAGTGGGTGTTGTCTAGTGGAGATTCTTCTTCTTCTTTGAGAGATTCTTTTTCTCTCTTTTCATCATTATCTTTAATTTTTTCTCGAAACTAATTCCCAAGACCGAGAATTCACCTAGGTCAGGGTTTCTCTCTCTTCAATTTAAGATGCAGTGATACTAATTAACTCATTTGATCCACGACTATTCCACTGTGATCAACAAGAGAGCTTGACAGGACTTCAATTTATTAATAGAAATCCATTATTATCTTGATTCTAATGGATATCCATGGAGATCATCTCACTCTTTTGCTTTCTTTAGTTATCGAGTTTAAATATTTATTTCTAATTCAGCTGTTCATGATCCTACTCTGTGCCACTATCCTAGCAGTTTTTAAGCATAATAGCATATTCTCCAGCCATGAATACTAATTTATGCCACTGATTTACCCAATTCATCCTGAGAAGATATATCCCTAAGGCATCTTACATTCTATCTTAATCCAAGAGTCGTATCTATTTCAGATTATTTTCTTATATAATCTTCTTCATCAAGGTCTCTATTCTCATTCCTCTACTCCTCTATCAATAATTAGAACGAATTATAATTTAATGAACAACATTAATCGAATAAATAGGTGATCGATTAAATACATTTAATCAGTCGCATCCTTGCTCTTTCTTTCTGCATCTTCTATATAATTAGTCTACACTAGATTTTTTAGTAGTAAGTACACTTCAAGTAGTCTTTAATTGTAAATGGATTTATCTCTATTGTCTCTAGTTTTCATATTCTTTAAGAATACTAACAAATGTGTTGCCTTTATCTTAACTTTAACATACTATTTACTAGTTGGCTACTTTTGTTTTTCTAGGTTGCTTCTTTCTCGTTCATTCTTAAGAATGGAATTATAAGATCTGGTGTTTTCTCCTTCGTTGGGATCGTTGTTATCTGATACACTTTCAATCTATACACCATTTGCTTCATTGACACTGTGTCTTGGTTGAAAATAATTCATGAAGATGAGTAATTCTCTATCAGGTTATTTAGGAGTCTACATGATGTTTGGTTCTTCTTATTATGGTAAGTGGTTTCCACTATGATAAGTAATACCTATTTATTCTAGAATATCTATATTATTTATATCTTATCAGAGACCACCAAAACTCTTAGATGCTCTAATTAATCATTAACTAGAATCTCTATTCCACTAGTTAGACATAATATCATTCTCTGAATTGAATTTATTGAGACTCTATAACCTGTGTCTTCTTTATATCAAGCATGTCGTCTCAAGGAAATACAATGTCTATTCTTGCCTTTTCATTGTGTTGGTAGATGATTATCGACTATAGAGGAGAAATTAAATAATAAATGTCTGTCTGTCTGTCTCAGTTTATTAAAGATGAATTCTTAAGAAGACAGTCTGAAAGCCATAGTGAATGTTTCAATTTAGAATGCTCTGCTGCTCCGGAGGTGAAATGCGAGCTGAGGAAGCTATCGAAATTGGTTTTGAAGTCGCAATGGCTAGAATAGTCGAAACATTGGCATCTGGAATTGGGCAGAGAGGGGATGGATTCTGTTATCCCAAGGTCGGTGCAAATAGGATGTTGATCGACGGTCTGTGCTGATGGTTCGGTGAAGACCTATTCTTAAGATTAGCAAGATGTGTAGGTAGTAATAGCCTATGATATGGTGGGCATTATTAAATCCCAAGACTTTGCCATATCAACGTTTAATCCCATCTTTGTGTCTTATAAATATTACAATAACTAAGAAATCCACCATAATATTTACTTTTATTCCATTAATTACCTAATTGCGATTGTCTAATTTAAGAATTAATAATAAATGTCATAAAGATGATTTTATTAAAGATCAATTAATTAAAGGTAAGTTTTTTCCTTAAAATGTAGATCCGCTAGTCGATCTCAGTATATCGCAACCCCCGGAGAGCCAATTTTCCGTGAAAGTAATGTGGGTTCCGGGGGTTGGTGTACGAGAGGTCCATGCAGGAGAACATGGTCTTGTCTATTCTGTTGAAGATGACTGAGTGTTTGTTAATAGTAGGTAGATTACTGCATTATTTAGAAATTAAATCTGCCCAAATTAATTTAAAAGTTAAATATGAATGACGATAAACAAATGATAGTCTTTTATCTCTATCTTATGTACTATTGAGCTATAATTGGCCTGAACAAATTAATGGCCTTTCTCCATCTCACTACCATCTTCTTTATCCTTCTCTTTATTTAATAGAAGAATCTTTCTTCATTAAATAACATCTTTTTATAGCTTATTCATAAGATAAGGAGTTCTGATACCTTCCCTTCTAGGTTCCGTTTCTACTAGTCCCATTAGGTCTCCCCTCTATCTATGAGCTCTTTCTCCTACCACAGTTATGATATGTTGCAGTTTAGGATCATTCTTATCAGCTGAAGTTGAGTTACTATTCATAATGACATGTGACTTTGTTATGTGAATTTAAGACTGATGTACATCATTATCCTGTTTACTAGACTTCTTCTGTCTCTCATGCCTTCTCTTTTCAAACTAATGTGCTTCATTATCTTGGTTCTATGTATATTAATTACTTAGATGCATGTTGTGCTAAAGTATCTTAGATCAATTTGAATTCAGAAAGAGCAGATTTATTGTTAATCCTATTCTGGGTACTTACATACAATTTCTGTTCTATCTTTAGATTTATATAAACTATGCTAACTCATTACTCTTTTCATTGGGTTGACTTATATCAGGTTTAATAAGAATTACTGCAACGGCATTCTCTCTTCCGTGAGTTGATCCTCCTTCCATTTATGTTCCTAGGCTATTAACAATTACCTACTTTCATCACTGTCTATCTCTGGTGAGGGATTGATTTGGTTTTGATTCTATCTAAATCCATTTAAGCACTTCTAGAATATTCCCATTACTAATATACTATTTAGAGTAATTCTTTCTTAAAATAAACAATTATTCAAATGCGTAACAATGACAATATTCCTTCTACCCCTACTGCTCCTTATGTTAATGATGGGTTTGGTTTGGAAGTGCTAATGAATATGAGAATGAATGAGTGAGAGTGTTTGTATTGTCTTTTAAGCTAGTTGCACATCTGCTTACCTGCTTATTGAGTACATGAAAGAATTATGAAATGCACCAGGAGATCATTTGGGAATTTACATGCTGAAATATTGGAGACAGCTAAAATCAAATAAAGCTCCTTAATAATATTTAAACAAAGTATAGTGTAGAAAGCAGTAAGGACTCCCATAATCTCCTCTTCTCTTGATTGCTTCCTGTCTTACAGATAGGTCTTCTCCTCTGGGAATAGCTCCTTAATGAATTATTAAAATACACATGGAGTTAAATGCCCTAACATCACCTCTAGTCAATTTAAACCACCACACCACGAGGCAAGAGTTGAAAGAATAATTTATCATAAGTAATACGCAAATTAAAATGGATGAACTAGGAGGCAATAAAGACCCTGTTCTAATCTTTAAATAAGTCATTAAGAAGTTATTAGTAAAGAAACATATGGCAAGCATTAAGACAAAGAATCTTAAGGGAATGCAAAAATAATTATGGGAATGCATTTCAATGGAATCTTAGAACATTTAGATATTCAAACAAGCTGAGACGGATGAAGTGGCAAAGATAAATGATTAATTACTTATTAGCTCATATAAATGAGTGTATAAGTACATTACATGATGTTGCCAAGTTGTGTGATCTCTAAATAGTTTCACTTGGATATGAGTTACTTTTTCATTGAGGAAACAATTCTGGTGACTCTTTAGAAAACAATTATAGGAATGATGAAGCCATCAGTAGCGCTAAGATAGTATAGAATGCTTTTACTAGAATAGAAGAAGTTTAAATATAATATGAGTGTTTAAAGTCTTGTTTATAGATTACTGATACGAAAATAAAAGTATCCTAATCAATGGTTTCTCCTGAGCTAACATCTCCGTGAAGTGATCCTTGCTCTTCACCTTCTGCCCATAAGTATGACTTCCAAACTATTATAGCCATTGTGTAAATCACATAACATGGGCATGCTCTAATCCCCATGACAAGTCTTTCTACTTTTTCTTTAAACTCTGATAATGAATCTTATTCTTGTCGATCAAGATTTGCCTATTACTCAAATACATCTTAAAGTTTCTTTATAATAATTTTGCAGATCAATTGATAAACTTATGAATCTATCTAAGTTTCTGATTCCTCTCGATTAACTTAAATATTAGCCTAGTGTTGCTATCATGTATTAAAATAATCTTAACTATCCTTTAGACATTTGAATCATTTAAATCCCCTTTATATTTAAACGTTAAGAGCACCATTTGTTAGTTTACCTTAATGTACAGATGGATAGCCTATAGAAGATAATTGTTTGATGAAATGAGTGATTGTAAAAAGGAAGTTGCCTTTGTTAGAGATGGAATCCAATACTAATCAATGATCAATACAGTAATTGCAAGTAAGAAACTAGCGATAATAGGTGGTAATGTTAAAGTGATGGAATGAAATACAGAGTTTGGAGTAATAGAAAAAGACATGATAACATTTAGTTAGCTTAATCATGTAATATTGTATTAGTTGAGTAACTAGATGTGAGAAGTTTGAACTTGAATGTACTCTTGTTTAGACATGGTATTCGAGATGTTTGGAAAGTAGTTTGAATGAATAATATTTAATAAATTAACAGTGAGAGTAGAACCACCAAGAAGGATGCTTTATCAATCATGACATCTTAATAGAGTATGGTGTTAATGAAGAGTAACCTAAATTACATTCTGCTTCTATTTATATTGAAGATATGTTGTTGTGAGAATGCTACATCCTAGAGTCTATCTAAACACATCTTCTTAAGATCCAAACTTTTATTAACAAAAGGAAATTACGCCTTCATTAACCATAAATAATGATGAGAATATAACTTTGATGAATATCCTGTCAAAGAAAATAAAAACTAATGTTTCCACTTCTCTAATTTTGTGTCTCATATAAAACAAAGAATATTGAATCTTACTTTCTTTTAATTAGAGATTTTGTTGTTATATAAGTCGTGAGAGATAGACTCTAGCTTTATGGTTAGTGAATCACTCTTAGAAGATGAGAAGTGAAACTAAACTTAAGGATATTTTCTTACACTTTATATAATTTTCAAGTTTCAAGTTGCAATAATAAATCAGTGACTGCTTTGCTAGGAAACAGTCTAAGTAGGAGTGCATCTCTTCTGAGATGGTGTAGTTAGTGAATCAAATTCTTTATTAACAACCGTATTAATATGGCAGTTTAATCCATTCAAAGAATTCTTTATCTCTTTTTAAATCTTTTGTCTTTGAACTGTTGATCACTTGATGTCTGCTGACTTCTCAATCCTGAATATTGCTTCCTGAAAGGATTTCTTCTGATGGTGTTGCTTTCAAGTAATCTCTAAAAAATCCGCGCTTTATTCTTCTAAAGTCTCTTACATACGTACATTGATTAAGGAGTTGATCTTTCTTGTGCTCTTCAAGTCGTCCTCTTACGGCAACACTTCAAGAGAATTGACAGCACTGGAGAGCCAAGGAATGAGTCCCCCCATTTAATAAGAACTACCGTTTTTGGGCGCAAATGCATTATCAACACTATTAGTGAGCTCCTCACTGATTTCGAGAAAAGAGAAAGTCAAGAAGGTTTCAGGTTTATCTTTTCCTTATAATTGTTCGTTAATCTGCATCCAAACAGTCTCAGGCCCATGAATCTTACATCCTCTTTCAAATTC